>UZAN01059481.1:0-11280 GCA_900618425.1 Echinostoma caproni
TGACTTTGATGTAATTGCGCTCACTCACAACTGGGGTAAGTCGAACACTTTCACAGTCTGTGAGGGTTCTTTTGACGCAGTAGGTCACTGTTTTACCGTCACACATTGTCATGTGATTGTGCTGCCTTAGTAGTGTGAAAACATGCACTCTCCGATTCGCCTCTTGATTCGTGGTTTGTACCTATGTCATTTCTGCCCGTAATAGTGCCACATTTCAGGACAGTTACGTCGTTTGTTGACCTCGGGATTTGCACGTTACTCTATCCATGAGACGAAATTTTAGTGAGAGATCCACCTCACAGAATTTTCTACAGAGATTCTACAACGAATGAGTAGTGAATTGAAATATCAAGCGAACTTGATTATTTCCACAATGAATGGAGCGAGAAACGGATCATGTACTGATGACCACATTTAGCCACGTAGCAACGGAACATGACCTGGGGAGAATAAAACTCTTTGGCTAAGTCATAACGCTCATTATGTTGCTGTACCTCTCGCCAGAATGTCCAAATTGAAGTTATTTTGACAACTGGCACGAGCAACTTATTGTCATCTAACCACACATTATCTCGAGGACCAATCTGTGTTATGGGAACATTCGAAGTCGTCGTGGAACCATAACTGAAACTATCTTCTCATGTATTATGCATGCATTTATGAACTGTTTCTCAGTGACGGGAAACCTGTTTTGAGCAGATAGAACGACACACGCCAAGCGAATGGATCTGACAGTGAGGGATGCAATTTTTTTCTGTTGACTGCTCATTACACATTTGTCTGGGGCTGCAAATAATGGAATCAATATAGATTGGTTTTATACTATTATATATTTCCCCTAGTGTTCCAGTCAAAGAGATCGATAAACATGCGAAACTCAACATGAGACTTGATTTATCCGCCTGGATACACCGGCAAAAGGTATGAATGTTCAAGATTTAGTGACCGCCACATCTCAGCACAATTAGAGTATTGTTTCATCATACGGAGTAGCGATGAAAGACTCACATTATAGAATCACTACACAAAATGATATTTCACACGAAAAATCCCGTGGAATTGTGAGATGCTAAGTCCAATAACAGCCAGAGTTACCGCATTCAGTTGAAATCGCTGAGTGTGCAGAAAAGGAGAAGACAGACCATATTATCCTGCATGATACACAACATTTCTATGAGTGTATTCATCTATCTAATTGCTTCCTCTCATCGAATACGGATTATGAATGCAGTCTTTGTCACGCCAGTTGCAAGTTAAATATGTTGGAGTTTTACCAATTCGGAAAGATTTTATAAGTGCACCACAACCCGACCACAAAGGACTCCGTATTCCCCAAATCATCGACTGGAACGAATATCTACACCTTGCGGCAGGTTGATTCCATTCCTTTGTAAAAATGAAACCACACACTACCGTTCATCGTCAGGTCAATTGCTTTTCAAGGACCAGCGACAAGTTTCCAGAAAATTAGATTCCAGACTAATTCCATTGTATCATCAAAATACAGGTCTGAAGGCTTCAAATTGGACTTCAATTTCCAACTGGCTTATCTTCCGATGAGGATAACAAAACCTCCCACCAAGAGGTAGGGCTTCGATGCGAATGTGACTTACTTTCACATTTGAAAGGTTATTCACGAAGCGTTCCGGTTGTGATGGAAAATTTGCCTGTGGATTGCTTGATGTTAAACTGCGTTGAAGTTTAGCTAGTTTCCTATGGCATCTGGCACTGATCACAGATTGAACATAACTGATACATTCCTCACGTTCAAAGCGAGGTAATTTGTCCTCATAGATCTGTCTTTGGGATATACTCCGTTCATATTCTTTGAACACACAGAGTCTCGGAGGTTTAATGCATGTCTGCTCAAAGTTTTGGAGTTTGGATAAATCCGATTGGTGCGTAAGGCTGTTTAGTAGTGTTTAGGGTACACCTTCTGATCCAAACAGTTAGAAATGAATTAAATCACACTGCTTCGTCAAGGCGTGTAGAGAAAGTGAGGAACTTATTTAGTTCCTTTACTTCAGTGGGTTCTTTGTTATATTTCAAATTCCAGAATAATCCCATCGTAACATCAGAACACAAATCCGAAGGGCTTGTGTTCTGAAAATTAGATTCCTTTAGTTATTATTTTTTAACTGTTTTGGCTTTGCAAGTAGTCTAATCATAAATTGTAATGACCAGTGGCTGCTCTACACCCAATATTGAGCTCACTGTGTTAGAACTTCAACATTAAATGGTCATTCATTCAATAATTCAGTACAATTGTGAAGCTTTTTCTTTGCTTATACCTGTTAATTCCCGTTTTGGTTTTACTGCATCACAGTGCCACAGATCATTTGGAACCGCCACGTTTGATTTTGACTGTACGCTGGCACAATTTGTCATAGTCGTGTGTCCGTTTGTTCTTATAGGCTATTCACCGATCACCGCTTAGAACCGCAATTCACGTGGAACAAATTATCTCAGCCTGCAATGCTTTTCCCAAGTCCCTCCCAGACCATGCTTCAGGCTATCTTTGACGTTTACCCATTAGCCATTGTCCTATCTAACTTGTTTTTATCAGCTTCCCCGTCTACATCACCTTGCCAGGCTTTGTGGATCGACAGTGAACATCCCCACATTACTTTCAGCTGAACGCATCAGTAGTGGTCTTCGCTCAAGAATATCAGAATCCAGAAAATTGACCAGACACAAACGGACGACTAATTTAGTTCTCTAACTGTTTCTCCTGTTGCTAAGATCAGCCATATCACTGCGCCTGATAAGATCTGACCCGATAGTACGTATATTGCACAGATTCAGTAAAAAAAGCTATACGACTAACATAACCTTAAAGAAGGGTGTTCAGGGGGAACGTTGCGGTATCTCTGTCGTGATAACTTAAACGGATGCGCGTTGACATGGCAACAACAACAAAAACATTAACTAAGACAACAATGGGTGAAAGATGAACAACCGTGCAACATAAAGTTTAAAAAAAAACATTCGGAGCATTTGGAGCTTGTTCAAGAGACATATTGAGACTACTTACATAATTGTCATCGAGTCAAGCATGGGTTCGGTGTGGAAAATCGACATGATTCGTCAACCGGAGGAGTTAGAGAAGAGGTATCAAAGCGATTAAACATTCTAGTGGTAATGCAAAAGACTGGTCAATGAAAGCGGTGAATTGTATAACTATAGTAACAGCAAACAGTGACCACTCTTCAAACTGAATCCAACGTGCTTCCTCATTCTGATCGATCAATGTAGTGTGATGATTTACACTTGAACTTGAAAATGGTTTCCGTTTCCCATCGGGACCTGATACATCCATGATGACTAGCTTCTGCACTGTCTGTGCAATTTTATTTATCCGTTATGCAAATCTTTCACTGTCGTTGACTGGTTTATGCAGTGCATCTTTTCAATCTGTGAATGAGTGATAACATGTGCTGGCAGTTTCAAAGCTGACATCATGCATCAGCAACGATCGCGGTTGCTGTGATTGTCCTGCATCTGATTTACCATACCTCGATGCTAAAAGTAGATCCGAATCTGACATTTCTTAATCTGTCCCATCATTGGAATCGTGCCCAGAATGGCTCACTCGGCCACGTGATCCAAAAGCGTTATCCCCTGTTTTTTCCCAATGACTTAACCAATTTCCCTGTAGTCGTGTCAAGACTGTACTGTATATTTTAGTTCAAAGACTGGATGATGGTTTGGGTTGTCCGAAAGGTACACTGTAACGCGTGATATGAAATTTGAGGTACTAAGAATTGAAGCAAACATTTGCTCATTCCACTGGTCACATTTGTACCTCCTTACATGAATACAAGCCAAAGAACCAGTCAATTGTCTTAACTAACATTCATATTTCTCCTTTCTTGCCCCTCAGAGGAATTTCTTTATTTTTCGAATGCTATTTCCATAGCTTTATTGAGTTATCTTGATTTCTCGCTATGTTTCATCTGTGGTAATTTGGATCGAGTTGATACCTCATTCCTGTCTAGTCTGGGTTTGACAAAGATGATGAGTTTCCCAACAAGACTCAATGCTCATTTAGACAATTGTTTTGTAAATAATATTAGCATTTTCTTCCACATTTTCCCGCTCCCCTCTTGGGTCTTCAGATCATGCCCCATGTTAGAGTTTCCCCAGAGTGTACAGCAAGGTCAATCACATATCGTTCACAAAATGCCGTGACATAAAAAGAAGAAAACGTCGATGTAACCAAGAGAACCTAGAGAAGCTTAATATGATGTTCTCTCAGATGGACTTCAGTGTGTTTGACAACCCTAATCCTTCCATCTACTTTGATCACTTTACATATTATCTAAATTTGTGCTACAATATATGCTGCCCTTGGGAGAGGCTATATCTTCGGTGTGACCGCATCCCGTCTCCCATCTGAAGCAGTTACGACGAAGCAAGGAAAGGGCATTCAAAGCAAAAATCTTAAAATAGTGAAACTCTTATCTCTTGCAATTAAAGGTGAGCTACATTGACTGCACGGCATTTGCATTCGTACACTCCTGATTTTCGAGAAGTTACCCCTTCAAGGAATGTCATCTCAGCTGAATGTGCAGGACCAAAACCAATTTGTGTACCGTCGTTCTTGCTCCACACCAGGTGCTCTAGCTTCTCTGGTTCACTATATTCTGTAAGCAACTGATTGAAATAAGAAAGCTGTCAGAATTTGTTTCTTGGATTACAGTGACGCCTTCAATTGTGTTGACAGTTCTATAGTATTAAATATTTTGTCTTCCAATGGAATATCGCAAACCAAAGCTGCAGTACTCATTAACTATTTCATTAATCGATCATAGGTCCACGTTACCTCGGTTGTTCCTCCTCTTTCTTAATTTCTACTTTAGGCGTATCACAGGGTGTCATTCTATCCCCGTTTTTTTCTTTTCCACTTACACTTCATCCATGCCAACTTTTCAAAATCCCCTGCTCATTTAATATGCGGACAATGTTGTGGTTGGAATCGCCCACCGTGATACATCTGTCACCCCTATCCTCTAACTTGGCCTTACTAACCTTGCTGAGTGGTCCACTGAGTATGACTTAACTCTCAATCTCTCTAAATGTGTAGACACGCTGTTCTCACTTCACAGAGGAACTCGTTATGCTCATCTTCTGGAATTCTGTCCTACGTCAAACATATGCGATGATACTGTTGTCCAACCCCCAAATGTCAAATATCTTGGCGTGTTAATTAACCGTATCTTATGCTGGTCTGACCAAGTTGTTTCTGTATTCGGAAAGGTCAGGAAACTATCATTTTATATCTTACGACTGAAAACACTATCCGTCCCTCGCTTCTTGATTAAACGTTTTACTTTTGCCTTATATGGCCGCTTTGGTCGTACGCGTCCCCCTGTAGTCTTTCCAGGTAGGCTCAAAAAGGACTTTAAATTGCTTTCCAGATCAGTAACACATTCATCAAGAAGTAGCGGGATTTCCCGTGAAACTCTCTGTCACTTCATTTCACCACATACAAAGTCATGCTTTTCGTTATTTATAACAATCATAGACAACCCTTCACATTCGTTACATCAAGATCTTATCAAGTGTGTGTTCTCCTCTTCCACCCGGTCCCGCTACAATTGTATATTTGCTCGTACGATCGCCTATCAGTCTTGTGTGGTGCCTTATCTTGCCCGATTTCTGGCCAGCCCAGAACGCATCGCTTCGGAACTGAACTCATTCATATCGTGAATTGTTTTCTTTTCTGCTAGCTTATCGCAATTCTGCTGTAATTTTGGTCGANTTGGTTGGCTATGTGGCTGTTGAATATCCACCTTTCGGAATGCATAAAGCAAATACTGGATTTGACTTGACTTAAAAATCCGTTGACTTAGTTAGGTGAGCTGGATTCCTTCCCCCTTCCTCGTTTTTCGAGATGGTAACAAAAATACATGGTTAGCAAAATTGAAAATATCTCTGGAAAACAGAACGCTTCCATCTTGGGTTGAACACGTGTCTCAAACTGGTATCAGAGTCACATTTCTAACCGTATTGGATAGCATGCTTAATTAATCGTATCCAACTTGTGCATTTCATGAGATTTGCTTACCACCTGTGCAACTCTCTTCTCCGACCCTAAATATGTTGTGTTGCTCAAAATGGAAACGAACAGGGCTTGTCTGTTTTTGATTGAGTATATAAATGGAACCGCATCGTTTTACTATCTGTATAAATTTTCCATTTGCGAGATGGAACACCTTAGCTCGCTCTCCGTACTCCTCATGCTCCTGAACGTTTGACCGTTTTCGTTCATTGTAGCCGAACATGTGCCTACAAACTTGTGCGGATGTTGGTCTAAAGAACAATGTTGTAAGTTTGAATTGGCTGCATTGTTTTAGGAATTGGTGAAAAGTTACTTTTTTTATAAGTACAGGTCTAATCGAGACTGAATCAACGGGTTCCTATGAAACACTTGCAGGTTCGTACACGCAACGACAAATATATTAGAGTTATTTTTTTTCCAAATTATAGTAAACAAGCCTTCATGAGTCCTGATACAGTTTACGGTTTTCATGTTGAGTTCATTTAATCTTGACAGCCAAGATGAAGCACGTTTAATTGACACTCATGCAGACTAGAAACTACGTAGATCGAAGTAGATAAGATATAAATTATTGTCAAAGCCTAAAGTATTATTAAGGGTGATAAATATAATGAAATTCAATTTAATCATAAAGAAAATATTTTAATGCATCACAATATATTAACATACAATATAATTATATTTTTTCTGGTCCTCTTGTAGCGTGATCTGCTCTGAATGAAATTTCCTATTTATGCTAATCGAGGTTTCAATTAGTTCATCAATTGTACGATATTTGTTCATGGTATACTGACACCTTATACGTGTAACTTAAAATCCACAGAAAAAATGCAAGTACAATGTTACACTTGCTGAGAGCTGATATCATGCGTGATTCCTCGAGGAAACAAGTCACTGGATTGTGGTTCGATGACTTTTACAATCGTTATCTATCAAGTGTTGTCGGAATAATTTTCGATAAGTTCTTCGAATATCAATAATGGGTTTGCCCGTAAACAGTTCCAAATAAACGAACGAAACAAATCCATTGTGAATAATGTAACGCGTTACTCTGGATACGTTATAAACAAATTAACCAATATTTATGAGTTTGAAACAATAACGTCAATTACATATGGCTGGTTGCCTAGAATAGAGATTGAACCCGATTGCAATACAGAGCAACCATTAATTAACCAAAATGCCAGGTTTACATTGTAAACGGATACAGAAACTCCTTGCCACAGCATGCCGCAAATGGTTTTGTTTGTTGGTTTTCCTCAATGTAAATAGGACTAAAATACAGTATGACCTTACTTGACTCATACATGTATATGAGGCATCATCAAGTACAAATACACCATTTTCCTTTGTAATATTTCACTTCCCGCGCTGTTGCATTGGTATAATAGGTGATTTGAACGATACATGAAAATATGCATACATAATTTGTCTGGTGTTGTTCATTGGTTGTTTTAGACCAACCGTCAGTTTATGTGTACAAGTGTGTGTTTAGTATGGGTGACCACAAACACACAGTGATGTGAAGTCTTCTCTGAATTCAACTAATAAATTCGGATCCATGAGCGTGTTACTCGGTACAATACATTGGGATGCCTATTCGAATACCCCTAATGAGGGCTCTTGTTCACTCGTGAAAAAAGGGTTGTGTATACCTGCATTCTACGTCCATAATCAGTATGTATTGATTCGCCTGTCCTACTTTTAATAACTATGTTTCTGATGATCAATCTGCACTCGAGGTCGTTTTAAAACAATGTCCTCCCGTCTGACCTTGAAACTGATCGTAAATCCTGTTATAATCCACACTACTCTCACAACAGTATCCCTTCCGGTTGACTCAAAACCGTCCATTTTGGTGATTAATTGTACCACTGCAATGGTGCAAATGATAAATTGACAGTTTTAAAATGGAACGGATGAATGTATACCCAACAACGTTGGCGTAATGCGGAATACATCGTTCTATGCGTTCCTTTTTGTTATTTTCAGTGTTTCTTGGCATTGGTTTTCCTCATCTCATCTTTCTTGTTTTGTTTTGTTTTTTTGCTGTTTTTGTCTTCCGTGGAAACAACTCATCATACCATGTATGTTACGTCAAAGATGTTGAAGTCATCAAAAATAGATTGTATTGTGATATCATTTTACTGTTCACTACAGTTGCAAACTCGGTATGGTTCGTACTATACCAAATGTGTACTAGCATGATGAATTTGGCGATTATAGGGTCAGAATGCATTGCTGCAGTGTTTTCACCGTTGTCAAAATCAAACTCGTTTTACAATAAAGCCCGATCAAAGAGGCCAATGGAGTCTTGAAATCAGTCACCAATGGCGGTGTGACTTGCTTGCGAATGAGGTGAACTGGAACTTCTGATTAACATACAGCCGTTGCATTCAACTGACAGTAGCCTGGAAATAAACGTTTTCCACGGAACATATCATACCTATTGATAAATTATTAAAAATCGGTTCTCGTAGCTCAGATGAATTGAATTCTATTTCACCTGTTCACCGAGCTTGGTCAATGCAACTCAAGGATCAAATGACGCAACAAAAAAACACTCACGCTGTGACCTGAGAACGGGCCGAAACCGCAATCAGGACGGATGGAAAAACCCCTGCCCGCTACTAACCTCGCCCCTACGCACCAGTTTAACGGCGAACCGAGTCGAACGCAATGAGAACAAAGGATAAAGATGGCCGATGGAGAAGAACACATATAAACGAACGGATACTAGCAGGAGACTGCCACTTCACAAGCACTGATGATATCACCCCGGCTGTTGATGAGACGTTTGCAAATAAATTGTCAAGCTCGGCGAACAGGCGAAATGGAATAAGATACGTGTTTGATCACTAGACAAACAGTTGCGATCGCTACATCAGCTGTGGTGTTCAGTAGTGAGTGGTCAAGCCACCAAACATTTTAGGCGTCAGATAATCGAAGTCGTGATCGTAACCTTACGCATTAACTTCGTTGTTGGAAGCGGTTTTTCGCGCCCAGCAGGCCGGTTGAGAAAATATGAAATATTTTAAATACAGAGCGTTTACTATGCTGAAAAATAAGTAATCAAAAAATGACGTCTGGCCGAAATGAAGCACTGTTCACGAAAGATGATAAGCATGCTGCCTGAATCCGGGTGGCATCGGCACGCGTTTCCTAACGAACATTAGATAGAGTTTCAGGGTATTTTATTTGCACAAAAATGCTAACCAATACTTTTCTGTGCATCTAACAGACATGATTCGTAGAAGGAGTCAAGTTCACGTTTCCCTCAGCACACATTGCGAAGACTGGCTGTACATTTGTGGTGCCATGCTGCTACTGTATTGACTAGGAACGAGCAGAACTGGTAATTATGTAAATGAACTTTAACTCATGATTTGAAAACATTTTCACCTATATGTGAAGTCAGATAAAAAAAATTGCTTTATTCATCCCAATTGATGGATTCTCAGCTCGTTGCACATACCAGAATCATACAACATCGTATACGGTCACAGAGAAAAAAGTAAAATACGCATCGTAAATTCCAGAGAAACGTGGCGTCAAAGTTTGAAAATTGAACTCAAAACAGTTTCTCCATCGGATGCTTTTCGCACCAGAAATCTCGAAAGCTATGAGAGAACGGACAAACGGCAGGCGGTGGTACGAGCATACACACGTTTAGAACGACACCTAGTTACAGAAGTGGATACGCAGTGTCTAAGTTTTGTGTGTAACGGATGAGTGATGTCTGATAGAATATTGTTGCAAAAGTTTTTGCAAGAGGTAAAATGTTTGTCGGCGATAAAGTTAAGTGAGTGCGAGCAATAATTTTAATATACTGGCGTAGAATTGTGACATTTAACCCTAAGAGCGGCAAATAAAACTGCGGAGCAGTAAAGATGAGTAACAACACGAGAGTGCACAAATCGAGTGAGTAAATACAGTGGAACTTTTAAAGATCACTAGCGAGCAATAAAGGAACACAGTCGTCGAATTTTTTTAAGTGGAGATGACATGTGAAGTCCAGGTGAGATCTTGGCAAAGGTGTTGCAGATAAAGTACTGGGAGAACAAAATGCTTATCAACCTAGAGTACAAAACAATTCCCTTCAAAAGAATATAACCTTTTTCCGTTGGCTAGTGAGAACGTGACATCCCTACATTTATAGGTATTGAAAGATGATTTGGAATACGAAGATCATAAGCCTAAGGCAGATAAACTGGCTTGAAGCTGTGAGAAATGGAAATCATCTAGGAATTTGAAAACCTACAGTGACATCAGCATCATACTTGATGAGATCATCTGGGTAAGTGGGTGAGTCTCGAATATAGAAAGAGAACAGAAGAGATGATTGTATTGCCCCCTGGAGCACCCCTGAATTGACCGATAGCGAGAGTCAGGTATATTTCAAAGAAACGTCACGAAGTGTGTTCTACCAGTAGAACCAGGGTAGTATGGGAACATCCAGTACCCTAGAGTATAGATAAAAGTCTGCCCCTGTCTCCATAATTAAATGCATTACCATAGTCGAGGCAACGCGCTCGAAATGCTACGTTGTGCATGTACAGAGATCACAAAACTGGGTCTACCAAATTTGCAAGGGCGTCTAAGGTAGAACGTTATTTGTGATTAGCGAATTGACTGGGATCAAACTGCCCAGTGTTGGGAATAATGTTATTAAGCGTAATCTTTTCAAAAATCTTTAGCAAAAAACAGAAATGCAGGCGACTGATCGAAAATTTCCAGGTTTTCTTTTTGGGGACTTGTGTGATGCACGCAGGTCTCTAACAGTCAACAATTTTTTGTTCCTCCAAGCAACGGGTGAAAATGCTAGTAGGTGGCCCCTTCAGAAAATACGCACATTTTCTGGAGACGACTGGATATAATCCATGAGGACCGGACGCGTTTGATGCTTTGAGATGCATCAGCTGTGCCCGCACACGGTTCAAATTGACATGAAAAACTGCATGATGTTCAACTGACTGGTAACATGAATACGATACTTCAGTTTGAGTTGATGTGGAAAATATACAGCTGAATTTAAGCCCGCATAGTCCGCTTTTTGTTCCACAGAGATTCTTCATGACACCCTACATTTGCTTACAATTCCGATCACCAATTAGTGTTTCAGTGTAGTTTGTCAAGATTTTGGATCTGTCTTGATCCGTCCGTCATTCTCCGCCGATTGTACACCACGCGCGAAGAGCAGACCCGTGAGGAGCAGG
>UZAN01059489.1:0-11275 GCA_900618425.1 Echinostoma caproni
CTCGCTGGCAGAAATCGTACAACTCCACCAAATTGCGCCAATTCTTCCAACGGAAAGATTCGTTGTCGATTGTGAACGGTTGCATTCTATTCGCTGAAAGGGTTGTGATTCCAAAGACGCTACAGAAAAGAGTGCTCAACAATTCTACACCGGACACCTGGGAATCAACCGCATGAAGTCACTCGTCCGTAGTTACGTCTATTGGCCGTTCATCGATAAACAACTGGAGCAACTCGTCCAAANAAAACTGTCATCAATGAGCCTTTGCGTCCAAGCGGGCACTCCAGAAGTCAAAAGGGGAGGGAGCAACTGCAGAAGTCATCGCAAAATTTCTGTTCCCATATCGATGCACTCCAAATCCGAACTCACCAAAAGGAATTTCCCCAGCAGAGGCATTGATGAACCGAAAGTTAAGAATGCCGTTTTACCTGTTGCGCCCAACCACCTACAACACTGTAAGGAACCGAAAAATGGAAGAACAAGTCAATCGTCGACACGGAGCCTTACAACATTCCTTTGCCCCAGATCAGGCAGTGTTAGCACGATGCTATGGAAAAGACGGTCCTCGCTGGGAAACTGGCAGAATTCTGAGAAGACGTGGAGCTGTATTGTATGAGGTACAACCACAGTCCAAAATTTGGGTGCGTCACGCCAATCAATGAAGGCCAACAAAATGCCACGAAGAAAGGGCTCAAAGTCCACAACTACCCTTCGACATGTTATTGGAAACCCTCAGTTTGCCGAGAGCATCACAGCCAAGTGAAGTACAACAACAACCACAACTTTTACCAAGCCGACGTACAAGCAGAAAACAGACGCAAACCACAAGACTGTAAATTAACCCCAAATTGCGAACGTACATCTCAAAAAGGGAGGTGTTAGGACGGAGCGCACAAAATCCGTCCTGCCACGAAGCGACGCGCGTCACACCACAAGTACGCTCGTGACGCCCAAGCCGAATCGACTCCTGATTGGATGACCAAGGCGAATCAAATAGCTGTCGTCCGGTCGATCAGCCTGAGTGTCAGGGTCACGATCTGATTGGCGCGTCACCACGTCTGCTCGCGTACGCCAAACTGACCACATATATTTTGCTTGTTGTTTCATGATTAAAAATACACTCTGACTGTCGTTTCTCGGCAGTGTTCTTTCTCCAGTTGTTGGGGCCTAGACAAGAGGCGTGCATATCGATCACATCGTCTTGGCACAAGATATAACAGGAATTAATGGGAGGAAAACACGGATCGATGGTCTGTGAGACTAAGAGCTGGAGGAAACGAAGATTCGTGGATAGAAATGAATAGGAAAGAGGGGTACAGCGAGTTCATACAGTTGTCGAATACATGTTTCTCTTTCAGCTGTATAACAGCTTGCTTCTAAGAGCACATTCATTTGGGTTTCGGGGCTTCGATCGGCAATGGATTGATTTATATTATTAAGGTGTTGGTCGCTTTGATGTGGGGCTGACTATACACTAGACACCCAACCTTAAAACACTTTAGGTGAGGCAGGGGGTGTGATCCTCAATCTGGTCCGGGATGCGGACGCACGTAGTCTGAACGGTGGATACAACCACGCCCAACAACCATTGCCGGAGCCAAACTGTTCATTGTGGGTGCCGACCTCAAGCCTTCGTCAGGCCCAAACCAACGGATTCTGGAACAAGAAGGCAATACACAACAGTCCGGGATGATACTCAGCTGAGAATAAGTGGGGAAACAAAAAGTGTCACGAATAATATGGACCGTGGAACAATGCGAAAACGTATTTCTACCTACAAATATATATATATATGCATATATATATATACAGAAATTAAGTTGTATTAGATCAAAAGCATGCACTTACAGGGAGTTTCTTGTTTTTTAGTGAAGAAAATTTGTGAATAATAGAACGCGAGTTAATTAAGAGAGGAGACATTCCACAAGATTACTTGAGAATCGGGAGAGTTTCTGAGGTACATTTGCCTTTGGTAGTTTTGTACGTCAGTAGGAAACCGTGGCAAAAGAGGTCGTGCCAGCCTGAATGGCGTGTGTAGAGGCACAGCGCTTGTCATTATAGTTTGTGAGGCATTCATATGGAAAGGAGGGGGGAGCCGTGAAGCATGGTTGGTGGGCTATTGGTGGGGGAAGTGATGGGTTGAATGCTGGAATATGTTTCTCAACGGGTGCAGAAGAGTATCGGAAGATTGGTGGGTGTTGAGCATGTCCCAGATTTGGTGCTGTAATTTGTGGGCAGCTCAAGAAATAAGGAGGAAGAAGGTTCTGGCTCGGATATCTCATGGAGGAACTATGGGTGATGCTGGGTCGTATGTGTGGGAAGAAGGTAACAGAAGTTGGGTTTGGTGCAAAGCTAAGATGGTAGGATAGGCCGTATACATTTGCAGCTAACAAGGGGTATTGGGGTGTCGGAGTAAATGGTCGATTTGTTTTAGGTGGGGGGTTTGTTCTGTTTTGGCTCAGGCGAGTACGCCTGGGTAAAGGTTCCGTCCATGGGCGGTGACCGTACACAGGTTTTGTGAGAGGCTGGGCAAGGTAGGTTGTTGGGGGGGAAGAGGAGATTCTGCGGGGTACAGTTCGATTAGGTCAGGTTCATCCCCCCGGAAAGGCGGCAAGATTTTACGGTGTGTATTGTGCCGCAGAGATCCATTTGTACTTGAGGGGTTTTGGGGATTCGAATAGGGGTTTGGAGTGGTAAAGTAGTCAAGCTTGACTACTTCATCATTTGGGGTCGAGGAATGTCCTCCCGTAAGGAGGACGATATTACCGGCTGAGTCGTACAGACAGTTGTTTGCTCAGGCGTGAAAGGTTTGGACGCGTAGGTGGTGGAGATTTGGGTGAACTCGAAAAAGATGCATTTGAAGTCTGAGGCCTACGGGGATGGGTGCCTGTGGGCTAGCTCCGGGGGAAGTAGAATTGGATGAAACAGGGTGTCTGTGCGGCTGTTGATTTAGCACAGTCATTTTCCGTGTAAACCGTTGGAGGGGGGTATTATCAGGATAGATTTGTATGTTTATGAATGACGTATTTTTCGCTACTTCGTTTCGTTTAGCTATAAGCTCTTTTGCCAAAATGTCATTTGGAAATTAGAGGGGAAGTGGGCACGAGTACCGTTGGGATCTTTTCCGTAGTCTCATACAGTTGCATGGGTACCTGTCCATGTTTGAGGCTTTCAGGATGGTGTCTTTAATTTGGGCTAAGGGGATTTTGTCTGGCACATTAAAAACAAATGCATGTTTTGAGTTTGATATGCGCTTAAACAATTCGGATGCAATAGAATCAAGCAACATCCCTGCCTGAGCGAGGTTACTCATGGGTTGGGCCGAGGGGTCCATGAGGGAAACAAGTGGAGCTAGAGTTGAGGTAACTAGTTCTAGGGATTCTAGCGTACACTTAAGGTTTGTGATGCTGCTGTCAATCTTGGAAGTTATTTTAATTGCATCACTACTAAGGGAACAGAGCAATTTTTGAGGGGAATGGTGGTCTGACCGATACTAGCTGCTTCTCTACTGGCCCGGGCTTTTTGGCGTTCTGCGGTGTGTCGCGGCACTTTGTGAAGATAGGTCACGGAGGGGCTACTAAGGTTTTTCAGTAAAATAAGTATGTTAGTCGCTATAGCGATAACTTGTTAAGCACCATTTTTGGTGTACCGCAATCCGGGTGTCAAAGATAGCCTGTTAGGTGTAGGTAACAGTAACAACCTTGATCGTACTATCTATTATGAGTATCTATGATATTCCTGCAGTTTGACTATAGAAGCAAATAAGCACCTTATTTTCTTTATATATTTAAACAAAGGTCTATAGTGATTATGCAAGAACAATACAATAAACGCAAAAGCTTATATTAAATATTAATATAAAAAACAAAAACTAAACGACCTGATTTCCACGTCAAGTTCGAACGCGCGCTCTATGTTTTGTGCTGCCTAGCCAATCTTAACTCATGCTGTAACTCAGAAACCCGCAATCTAAATATATCAATATTCCTAATATCTGAATCTACACGTGAAACAGCACTGAAAGGACTAACAGACCAAACATTTTCTAAAGAATCAAAATGACCCACAGCCCCCCCGTGACTTGCCGGGTTACTTCCTGTTGGGTTCCAGTATCCTTGGTTCCTCGTCTGGGCATCTTTGAAATAGTTTTCTCGTTTGATTCCAATTTGAGTACTGTACGTCGACCAATTCGCACTTGAGTGACGCGTAGCCAAACCGATACGAATCCCGAAGTAAAAACACAACTGATCCGCAATGTTCTACGGTACTGAATTAATGAAATCATTACAAATGTGCAATGAAGCAAACCTCAAATATGCGGCCGAGAGCACTCAAGTAGGCGAGGCAAATAAGATGTCCAGAGAGAGGCAAACAGTTGCTCACGTTCTCTGACCACGCAAAATTCTAATGTGCCGGGCATCGAATTAACAGATAAATAATGGTGTATGGTGTTTGTGATCGAGAAAGGTCAGTATAGGAGCAACACACAGGTAAAGTTATTTCACCATAAATCATTATGGGTTCGGAAGGATTTTCAAAAATTCAGCATGAAATACACCCCACAGATCACCTATCTGCCATAGACAGGGCACCCATGAGGTGTATCATCTTCTTAAAAATAGGAAAACCATGAACGCATTTGGCCCCAATGGTTTATCTTTGACATTGCTCGAATATGGCGCTGGCTCAATCACAGAAATGTTTACGTCCCTTATTATCCAATCGATTTACACATGTTCGACTCCGGATTCCTGGAGACCGCTCACCATTGTTCCCATTCCTGAATCCTCTNATCTGGCAGTTTATCCAAACGCTTTCGTCCTATCGCCATCACCTCTTCTGGACTTAAGCTTGCAGAGCGCGCTATTCTCACTCGCTTGCCATCTGATATTACTGTTTCCAATCACCTCCGTCAAGCTAAATAGGTGCACTTTGGATGCCGTCTCTTCAATGATGCACTTTATTTGCAAATCCTTAGATAGTTCTCAAAATCGGTTCGTTGTGTTTTCCTTGGCTATTCCTCGGCTTTTCATTCCGTTCCACGATCTCTTCTTCTGCAGAGTCATTTGGTTGTCGCATCAACTTGTTTTCATGATTAAAAGCTTATTTCACAGGAATGACTCAAAGGACGAGAGCAAACAGCACTACCTCAAAACCCTTAGTGAATAGTTCTAGAGTCCTTCAGGGTGTTATGCTCTTCCCCTACTTATTGGTGACTTTCATTAGTGACTTACTCTTAATCCCACCAGCCAAGTATGCCGATAATGTGGTCGTATGTCAAGCCATTTCAAACCAATCGGTCAGTGAATCATTTTCCGACAATCTATTGCAAAAGCAATCATTTTCGAACCAATCCGGTCTCCGACTGAATACTTCTAAATGCTTTGAATGCATTTTTAGTTTCTCCCGATCCGAATACCCCCTGGATTCCTCAGTCATCAATTGTTTACCCATTACTAGAACGCATAATACGAAATACCTAGGAGTCACCATAGATAGCAATCTACAGTGGTCTTCTCATGTGCTTGCTTGTGTTGGCAGATTGTGCTGCTTATCTTTTCAAATACGCAAGCTACGACAATTTCACGTCAGACATGAAACTGTGTGTTTCTTTGTTTATTAATGCATTTTTTCAGTGATACTTTATTGTTCGCCCGTTATTTTCCCTGGTCTACTTAGAAAGGACTTCATTACTCTACGGCCCGGTTTGGTGATTATTAGCCGTGTTTCTCTTATTCCTTCAAATAATCTGTTCACAAAATTGTGTAATTTGCATATCACTTCATGTGAGAACTTCGTTCACAAGATACTCGATGATCCCAGTCAGCCGCTCAATTCCGATTTGTCTGCTTACCGCTCCCACGCTTCAACGCGATCCAATTTTCGCTGCTTACCCTCACGCATAAACATTTTCCGCAACTCAACGGTTCCCTATTTGACATGGTTTCTCACTGACACGGTGAGGATCCGTAACGAACTAATTTTAAACTAACAAAAATGAACACCTGTTTAAGTTTTATCATTGTTATAAATTAATTTCATTCATTTTTTATCCCCCTATAACGGTGAACACATGTTTGACTGAAACGTGGGCACAGTCGCCGGCTCAAGTCATCCATGATACAATAATACAACGTAGAGCTGACCTCTCCTCATATCTGCACCGGTATACTTTCTGCACCTTTGAGGCTTTTTTCTTTGTCGCTTTATGGTGTACGAACTCTCCATGCGTTTCGGTGCCCCGGTATCGCGGCCAAACTCTCATTTTCTCTCTGGATTGCTTTTCTCAACCTGCTACTCAAACATTGTGGAACCCCATTTTGTTGGACTCTCTTAAGTTTTGCAACTTGGTCTGTGAGTGTTAATATGTTGTTCGTAATCTAAGAACACTGATCAACATATTGCTCTCCCTCTTCCACTATCCAGCTGCACCGGCAACCGAATTCAATCAGTGCTGCCTGGTTGACAGACTATAAGGACCTGACGGTCTCCACTGGAGAAATCGAAGGGCATATTGAGCTTCAGTGCACAGTGACTATCAACCAAACAACTGTCGCGATGAGCGTCAATTTACTTTCTTATCATTTGCAATGGTATAAGCTGTTACGAGCAACAGCTTGGTTGAGGCGCTTTACATAATATATCAATGTAATGTTTGGAAAGAACGGTACCTTGTCACTACGAGTGGGCAGACTTTCGACTGAGGAGATTGACCTTGCATGCGAGAATTTTGTGCGTCTAGTTCAAGCAGAATAGTTCTCAGACGATCAGGTTTCGCTAATGGACCCTAAGGGACACGTGCACAGGGGTAGCTTCCTACATAAATTGTGTCCAATTTTAGTAAATGGAATGCTTCGAGTTGGTGGTAGACTGCAATACGCGCACTTGCCACATGACACAAGACACCCAGTTATCCTGCCCCCAAGACACCGTGTAACCGAACTTCTCATACGTCACTTTCACGACAAGGAAGGTCATTCAGGGCCCGAGCACGTGTTGTCTGAAATTAGGAGGCGGTTCTGGATAACCAAAGCATGGTGCAGCAGTAAAGAGAGTTTTGAGCAAATACATTCACTGTCGTAGGCAACTGGGTGAACTGGGGCGTCAGCTAATGGCTCCAGTGTCCATAAATAGAATGATTAGCCAATTGTCACCATTCCACTCGGTTGGTCTAGACTATTTCGGATCATTTTATGTTCAGCGCGGCTGGTCCGTGGAGAAAAGATACGGATGCATCTTCACCTGCATGACCATGAGAGCAATACATCTAGAGAAGGCGCACTGGACCGGTTCATAGCTCGCAGAGGCAAACTAGAACACATATTTCGTGATAATCGATCGATTTTTGTCGGAGCGGCTAATGAACTACGGGCTTGTTTACGATCTTGGTCTCATGATAATATACATAATCATATCCTTGAGGACGCGGTATAGTGGCACTTCAACCCTCCTAACACCAGCTATAGAGGGGGAGTTTGGGAAGGGCTGATTAAGATAAAGAGAATACTGACGGCACTCCTCAGTGCAAAACAGGTGACCGACGAAGTGTTACTGACGGCCCTCGTAGAGGNAATGAATAATAGGCCGCTCGTTCCGCAATCAGTCGATCCGAAAGCTTGAAAGGCACTCAGGTCACCGATGTTGCTGACTATATAGCGGTGCAATTCGAGTTCTGAGGTGAAAACCACGCTAGACCGTTGGAATCGTAGATGGCATGAAGTGTAGGATATTGCGAATTGCTTCTGGAAGCGATGGACGAGGGAATACTTACCAGAACTTCAAATTAGATCCAAGTGGTATAGACAGAGGGACTTTCAACCGGGAGATTTAGTGATGGTGGTAAAGGAAGGCAAACCCAGAAATGAGTGGCCTTTGGGTCTTATACAACAAACCAGAAAAAGCGAAGATGGAATGGTGAGAGAAGTGGAGGTAAAAGCTACTAGTGGATCGTTCAGAAGAGACTTCAGAAATATCTGCCTTCTAGAAGGGGTCCTGGACAATGTTCCTGGTGGTGAGCATGTAATTGGTTGACTCCAGGAAATGATACGTCTATTTGCTTATTATATTTTGCGATCCTCCCCTTTTTCCGCTTACCGAAACGAACTATTATATTCCTCATCACTAGCGCTTATCATGAAACACCCGGTCTTTATGTGTTGTTTTTTCTTTACTCTTCACGTTCATCACCAATATGCCCCTCTCGTTTTATGTCTCTCTCTAAAACTTTCGTTACTTCAAAAACCAACATTTTCTGTAACATCACACACTTGACAATCGACAAAACACATACAATCCAGAATGTTTGGCTATTCAAGTTGACTGAAACATTTGGGCAAAATTATGATGCTTTGACACTTTACCAAGAAACAGCGAATTCACAGACTCAATCAGTAGGTTTTAATTTGGAAATAAATATCTCGGAGCGAAACGGGCCACAATTGAACATATTTGGTTAGTGAACATTGGCAACCTAGCGGACTCGGAGCACTTGGGCTCCATACTCGACTAATAAACATTTAGGTTTATTAGCGCTCAAGCTATTCAAACTTGATTGATGGACTCACAAATATTCCTGATGTCCTACACAATACCGGCTTGCGAAACCCCCATATGAAGCAAACCGGAGTCGAAACGTTTTCTGGTCGTTCAGATTGAATTACCATGAAGCAATAACTAAACCCAAACCCTGGAGCAATCTCCTTTTTATTCGTTAGTCAGACGTTTGATTACGGATCACGGTAATTAATCATTTATTCTTGTGTTTTGTTTTATGTTTCATCTTAAACTTGCTATTACTCTTACCGTCACTGATTGGGAGCTACAACGCCGGACACAAAGCTAGCTGCACCGGTTGATGGCTTAGGTAGCCATCAATCCCGGTACACATGAATGTATGACCAGGTTGATTGCAGTATCAGTCTCGGAAAGAGATGGAGAACATCGTGCCTCATCGACATCCAAGGGGTATTTAGCTACGATCAACATCACAGTTGTAGTCGCCACGGATAACTATCAACGACTGCATGTTGTGGTCACCAGCGACGTGACTAGCTTTCTACAAAAAAATCAAAGAAAAGGAAAACCCTGTGTTCGCCAAACCCAGCTCCATCGATAGATATTCTTGATCGATTTCATATCACGATAATTTTCTGATTGAAATCGTGCACGTGTGACGAGCGATAGTGCCCCGATTCCTCTTCTCCCCGACCAGTCGAGGTATTCGACCGACTTTGGTGGGTTCTCACTCCAACCGACGTGTTCTCCTCCGGTCTCCGATACCATCGTCAGGCTTGATGGTCCAACCATTTAACCTACAGTACTGACCGATTGTGATGGACTAAAATATAATCTTTATGATCAAATGGAGCTTCATTATATTTATCACCCATGTTAATGCTTTAGGTATGGACAATAATTTATATCTTGTCTACTTCGCTGTACGTAGTTTCTGGGCTGCATGGTTGTCAATTAAACGTGCCTGACCATGAGTGCCAACAATAAATGATCTGAACATGAGAATCACAAACTGTATCAAGTATGACAACGCAATACTTTCTAATAAGAATGACTCAAGAATCATCCCAAATTATTTATGTCAACCCTTGCCATTTCCTTTATTTGCAATGAGGCATTATTTTGTCTAGTGTATAATCCATTATAGCAACGCTACTGGATAACCAAATGAAATTCTTCAACAACCCAGAGAAATTGCATTAAATAAGGCTTCATAATTATAATCCATGTTTGATATCTAACTCAATCAATTCGAGAAATACCACATCAATCAAAGTCAACCGTGAAATCAAGGTCACTTTTTGTGCACAGCTTTGAATGGTCTTATTGTTGTCACCATAATGAAGCAAGCAGCGCTTGAAACCAAAAGTTTCCGTTATCTCAGTGAAAAGGACAGAAACGGAATTGCACGAGCACACAAGCTGGGATTTTCCAGTTCATGCAACTTCCTCCTAATATCCCGGATATCAACGTGATTGAAAATCTGTTTTCTGTTTTGAAGAGATAGGTCAATGTGCTACCTATGCATCGGACCTTGGGGGCAAAAGTGCGATACATAATCGAGCACAACACAGAAAATGACTTAATAACAAAGTTGGTGGGTTTGACACCGAAGAGACTGAAAAAAGTTCTAAACAACAAAAACAGACTAATCGACCACTACTGTACACAAACTTTACATCTTGCTTAGTATCAATGTTTGTTGTTAATAAAAACTGTTCCATTCTCTTTAGTTAGCTCTTAACTCATCATGGTCTAGGTCAACCACTACTGACTAAATGGGAGTATCCGCTACATTTTGAACCATTCCATCTGCTGAATATAAACGATTCAGGAAAATCACGGATAAAAAGACTCTCCAAGACTTGTTTAGTATTAGTTTTAAAAAAATTTTCTTCAGCATAAATGCTGTTGCCCATACGAACCGACAAGTGCTTCACGGGGACCTGTTGCTTCAGTTTCGATTAGACCTGTAGATGAGACGGGCGTTTGAACAATGAGGTAACAGCAACTATCCAATAAGCGTCTAAAAAAATGACACAGGACGGTATTCAAAGGCAGTTATTCAAATGTCAAATGGAAACATTCGGCTTCAAATTTATGCAGGAAACGACAAGAAATCGCTGCTCGATTGGCGGTCGGTGTGACCGTTTTCGAAAGCTTTTGTATACAATACTTTTCTAAGTTCATTATCTTCCTTTTCTTATCTCTTCTTTCGCTTTTATGAACTCAACATTTAACAGTTGCTTTAACCGGCCTTCTCATTACCTGCTCGGTATCTTTGCGGTCTCGCTCCGTGATTTGTGGTTCTGTAACTGGGACATACAACGGTTTCGTAAGTCGCGAATATGTATTGATGTATGCCTATAATAGAATCTGGAATGACGTTTGCCACAGGATGCAAAATTGCCATAGGATTTATCCGAATATGTCACATTGTGTGAGTTAGATTCTGTAACTGGTTTGAAACGTCCGGCTGTAGCGTGAGCTTTCGTGGATTTAGTCTTGAGTGAATGGAACATGGCTGTAGATTTAATGGTGGACGGCATGGATGAAGTAGCGGCGCGAATGTCCTGATATTGTTCACAATAAGCCCGCACATCTTTGAACGTCGGATTGGATAGCTTCAGAANNGAAGTTCATTTTGCAAAACGTTATTGTTAATGCCAACGATCAGCCGATCTTTCAATTGCATGTCCAAAATCACACTATGCAGCTTGAGTGAGCAAATCCAGGATGAATTCACGGATGCCCTGATTCG
>UZAN01059491.1:0-10035 GCA_900618425.1 Echinostoma caproni
ACATTGAACATTGAACATAATCTAAATTGGAGTCTCGTAAGATTCCAGGGAATTTCTCACTTGGTTCTGAATTTGACCACTGTGACGCATGAACTAATGTAGTGATATGCAATTATAAATTTGCTGGATACCACCAAGAGCGTAAGAGATGAGGTTCAATGATATCTGACTGAGATGTAAGTGCAATATAGATATTGCATGACTGATGTTCCAGACTTTCGCCCAGGCTTTCTCGATGAAGTTTCACATGCCAAGCTAACAACTAGAAAAGGTCCGATAACAGTTGTGCCCAAAATACAATTATTCACTGTGATTTTGTACACTTCCTCAGTTCAATTTGAAGAAAAAATTATCAAGGGACAATTGTAGGCTTGAAACAGACTCTTAATTGAATGGGAAATTTTGGCTTGAGGATCACTAGAAAGGCCAACAAAAAATCCAATGCAAAATAAGGGAGATAGGTTTTACCTGAAAATTGTATCAGACGCTGTTTATCTCGTTGGACGCGAAAAACAGAGAGATGATGACGACTGTCACGTATAACCAAGTGATGGTCAGTTGTGTGCTTGTTCGGTGCGAGTCATTGTCCAAAATTGTGAAAATAAACTCTCCAGTCTGCCTCATGTCCATCCTATTGATTTTCTTTAGTCGTACTTGTCTGATTCACATTTCAAGTTTCATTCATCATTCTAAGTGAGCAATTTGCATCAAGTGTCATTCGCGACGTCATTGTGTCATCCCAACTTTGCCTGTGAACAGGGTAGAGGAAGGCGAATTTACTGGCTTGAGTTGTTTCGTTAGACCCATTTATGCGGGCAAAGTCGATTACACGCACAACATTTTCACACCCTCGTGGGTACTGTAAAAGAATTAAATAAACGTTCCACTGTTTGTTTAGAGTAGGGATTATTTATTGTTAATACAACTTATCAAAGAATAATTGTAGGGATCTCAAGTATTACCATGGAGTTACTGGAGTAAGTAACATTGCATTGCAGTGTTTTCAGAAACTTTACAAAAACTACCGACAATCAGGTAACAATATATCCCACCTCAATTTGATGGGCGGATATTTAGGTTCCACCTTGTTACAACACCATCGCAACAACATACTTTTACAACTTAACGATGCCTGCATTTGTTTTTAGCTCCAGAGTCACACAAAAATTATTGTACCTTACCTGAGACAGTTTTCTTAACAGTTCATGCTAGTCGTACGCAGTATCATCGTGACTATGGCAATGAGAACTTCACTTTGACAGAGAAGTTGGGGGAAACTCTTTTTTCATCGTCTGAGGAAGCATAAGGTTTCAGATCTACGACTACAACATGCCAGTGTGTAAAATAAGAAATATTAGGCATTAGATAATTAGGAAAATAAACGTACATAATCGGTGACATTGAAACTATTTTCAGTATGCTGGTAATCTCAGGGTGATATTGAAGCATTTAGAGGGGCGAGAAAAACGTTTTCGGATGCACAAAACGTTTTACTTATTACACAAAATTAGGCATTACATTTTCCTGAAGTATTTATTATTCACCAGCGTTCATGCACAGATCCATGCGCTCAAACTATTTGATGAAAAAGCTTGACAATGCTGAAGCAGGTGACCTTTCGAACATGTTTAATGAAGGCCTCCAATGCAGCTCTCGGCGACCCGTATCGGATTCCGTGCATCATACATTTGACATTTGGGAACACAAAATAGTCTTACGGTCTAGACTGTAGGGTGGGTCGCCAACCTCTTGAATGCGTTCTATAGTCAGAAGCTCTTCGACGACATGGGACCTGTTTACAGATGCGCTGTCATAGTGCCTTACGGTCCCTCGTGCTCCAGCACTTGGACGACACCTGGCGACAGCTTACAGCACTTTCAGAAAACAGTGGGTGAAATACCAGTCTCCGGTGAATGTGCTTTGGATTAAGAGCGATATGGTATCCTATTTTGGGCATGAACACAGCCACCACTTGCTTTGCCACTTGAATTCGCACTAGAATTTCCGAGGCGGCAGGTTCAAAAGCCGGCGTCCACTGAACCGACTGTTCCTTAGTTTCTGGCTCACAAATGTACATCCATACATACTGGTGATCTCCTAAACTGCCTCGGAAGGCACGATGCAGCACCGATTCACCTGAACTGCTTTCTATCACACATTAAGCTGACGGAATACCCAGCGCGCGCAAACCTTTCTGAGGCGAGGCTCCTCAAGTAGGATGGTGCGGATTGATTCCGATGGTACCCAGATGGCTTTCACCAGCTACCCAGAGTCACCCGCGCATCATACTCCACAATCGCTTGCACAAAAGCAATGTTGCCCACCGTATTGGCCTCCACAGGCCGGTCACACCGTGTGCCATCATGAAGAGACCGCTTGCCACGCTTGAATTCGCAACCCACTCAAACACAATGCTTCTGGAAGGTGCGTCTCCATCAAACGCACCTCGAAAACGATTAACACTCTGCTGCTGCTGCTCTAAGCCACATTTGTGGTCGAAGAAAACCATTGCACTTCACTGATATCGACTGAGTGTCATCCTTACAGACCGAGTATAGTGACCCTTATGAATTGTAAGCTGTGCTTGACTCTTGATATTTGGTTCTGTGAGTTGCAATCACTGAACAGTATTCACAATAGATTATAATTCACATTTTACTTGCCCGGTCATCTGCACCTCGTACGTGTACCATATATTTGGAAACCTTTTCTCAATCCTTGTATAATAACAATAATCTTTTTCCAAACTATCAAACAACTAGTGCAAATGCTTTTGTTCAAGGAGATAGTAGTTTTTCCACTATCTCTTCAAAATCTGTGGTTTTCAGAAAATTGAGAGAAAAAAGAGATATTTCTTCTTCCCTTTCAGACCGCGTGTCATGCTCGTTCAAATGCTGCTCTTTTGTTATTCGTTGTCGAGAAACAAAAATTGATATCGAAATGTTTCCTTTCATCATAGTTGAACAACAAGAGTTGCAGCGATCATTATTCTGTGGATTACAGTGTAATATTTGACTGAAATGTTTTGGCAGTTCACAGGCAACGTACACTGCGAAAGAAATTCACTATTCTTATAGCGTTTCCTCAGTACTTAGTTACCGTTACGCTCTGCCAGTTATCACAGGATAGGGCTAAATATAAACGCACCGTTACTGAGAAGGAAAACATGTTGACCAATTGCACTAAATTACCTGGAGATGTGTTATGAAAAGCCATTGATTTTACAAGACGCACCGTATTTACAAGCACTGATTCAGGCACCGTTCTATGACGAATAAGAAAAGCAATAAATGCCGGAGGGCCACCTAAAATAATGGTCCGCTTATACATGCATCAGTGTTGAAAATTAAGCTTATTACAAATATCGATTCAAAATTTATTACAACTTAGAGTTTGGCATCTGGTGCTCTATTATCCCATTCGCTAATGCGTTTTGTTGTTTCCGTTCATCCTGGGAATCAGGTGATTTAGGAAAAGATAGTCACTTCTGTTCGTCTCAGCAGTTAGTAGTAAAAGTGCCATTATTTATTCAGCAACTTGTCTGAAAAAGTCTATGAAATATGTATAATTTTTATGAAGGTGTTGATCAAATATTCAGTCACTTACAGCCATCCTGGTCAAATTGATTTCTTCACGGGTATTATTCTCAATCCATATCCAAAAGCAGTTTCTACTTTAAATCTGTGCTGCGATTAAACCGTCCGTTGCTTCTAGTTGCATTTTGAGGGCTATGGATAAGAAACCTTTTGACAACGAATTACTGTGCAATATACATCTTCAGTATTGTTTGCTGATTCGCTTATGACCGATAAGAAGGCTAAAGTATATGTCATCTAGGAAATTGGATGTAATCGTTTACTGTCTCCAATCAATCCATGTGCATTCGCCGGTACCTTTTCGTACATTCATTTGCTAACAAGTAATTTATGAAATGAAAAAGATCATTTATCGGGTCACACTTGACTCATTTGCAATAATGATGACTTAGTAGATAAAACAAGCACGACTTTGAAAGAAAACAGGAACGTTCGCAAGCACATTTATCAGGATCGAAAGAAGAACCTCAAACAAACTTTTTGGGCATCTTTTTATGGGTGTTCCAGTATGGGTTATTGAGACCAAAATCGTTGCCGATATAAACTTAACCGTGTGCTTTGATTCGTTAAACACGTAACTTATGACCCTCAACAAAAATGAATATTATTTAAAAGTATTTCTTATTTCTCGGTGTGGTCTTTTTCCACGCGACTGGCCCTAATTCTATTTTGAACAGTTCACCGAGCAATGTTCATCAATGTCAAGGTTTTAATAATTCAAGACGGTGAGAGCCCAAACAGCAATTGTTGGTCGATTCTAACCGAATGGCATGGAGTAGACCTCACATTTTCACAAGAGCCATCGAATGTGATACGCTGAACAGTACAATATAAAATCGTTTTACATACCTTGACTTCGGGATAAAGCGATTTATTCCCAGAAATAATGTCATTTTACTGAAAATAGATAAACCAGTGCCTTAGAGAGTTGCAGATTGTTTAACGAAGTATTGCTATAAAACTCTAATAATGCTTACCTTCTAATATGTATCGTGTTTTGTATCAGTATGGGGAACTGACAGGAAGTACTACTGCAATAAGTTTTAGTTCACCTACGCTTATAGACGGGAACCGAGCATGTGAGATCGATGCCTGCCATTCATCATTATTTTTAATCACAGAGGCCTCTTTTGTGGCTTTAGTTGTTTGAAATTATCCCGCAAACGTGCTGCCTTGGCCGACTGTTTCGAAATGGACACTGCAATTGATGATGAACCCATGAATGTTCAATTTTTACTGCACAAAGGTCATAGGATCAGAATAAGGACAAGGTTAAAAGAAGCTATTAAATTGGTTGTTATGTTGTTGCAATTACAAGCCATACTTTTTTGCTTGTGTGGAAACTGCGTCAAGTGGCGAGTTCCACTGCGGTCAGTGAAGCCGGTCAATACTCCCAACCAGACCTTTGCCATCGTCCTGTGCTCTTGAGACCACTAACAACCTGGAGAAAAGAACAGGCGAGACAACCAACTTCCGGTTCTCGTGACCTGGTCATAGGTATCGCCAGCCCCGCCGTTCTATAATGGAAGGTCGTACAATATCAATAAGTGCAACACAAGGTGTTTCCACGACATTGGGAGTATGTGGCCTACGGATTTGTGGGATGGGCGTTCAAACAGAAATACTATGCACACAATCCCTGAAATGCTTTCGCTCTTCATGTGTCAAACTCTTGGTAAAACATGCGGATCAGTTAACCACTCAGTCAGAATGTATGTGATTCTGTACTGAATGTGCGGAAATCCTGATGGTAAAGTGTATCATATGTATCACACACAAGTATAAGAAGTATAAGTATAAGAAGCTCTTGTCGGCCCTCGAAGAAAGTGTGAATTTAAAAACCGCTTCACTTGAAGCAAAAATAACTGATTTAAATTCACAGATCACAGCAATAAATTCGATCCGGAAACCTAGCAAACGATCAAAATGCTCAGCACACGTGGTTACCCCATGGCAGTTGACGCACAAGACAGAACCGACCGCGACCACAAAAGCAATTGCAGCCCCACTTACTACGTCGGAGCTCGCACACACTCAGAGGCCTTCCGTGTCGGTTTCTTCAAAGAAAACACCTATGCCTGTAAAAATGGTAGTCATAAATAACACTTCTTTGAATGTGATTTGTGCAAGCGTTTCCGAAGCAACAGCATTGTCACTGAGAGAGAGGACAACCGAAGAGCTGAGGCATTGCGTGTGCAAATGGGGATTATCACATAACCTCTGAGTCTTACACGTCATCGACAGCCTATTTCACCTCACACTGGAGAACCCAGGTTATTTCGAGGGACACTGGGGATCCAGTCGGACGTTAAAAACATTCTTTTGTACCGGTTGCTCATTTAAAGAAAGTCAAGTAAGACAAGGATTCTACCAGACAGACCATGGAGCAAACGCATGCACCAATGGAACAATCCTGATAATGTATGCGGAATAGAAAATGCCCGAGTGGTTCTTATACAAGAAATCCCACTGACACATCAAAACGCCAGCAAAATGACCGGAAAATGGGCTGGTTTATTCAAGATTTAACTTGATGTTGACAAGTTTCGACTTGAGCAATTAGCCGTTTCCTCGTTCTCCTAACTATAGCGGAGACAGCCCAAGAATAATGAAAATAACTCTGGGAACACCAACAATGTTTACGATTCTCTTACAGTCATGGTGCGATAACAAGAACATAGGACCTTCACAACAGCGCTTGAGACCCACGCACAACCCAGAACAAAATGGTGGTTCTCTAGCAGAAACTGTCGCCTTCATACAAGCTGGATTCTCACACATTATATATTTCTTCCCGAAACTGGTAGACTAAACCACACAAACTCTTCTACCAAAAAACCCACCCTAACCGATCACCGTAAGGTCTGCTCATCTAACCCTTTACATCCCGACAAGCTTCTGCGCTGCAATCAACCGCACTGTTTCTACACCTATTCCCAAGGTTTCCTCAGTAAATGTTCAGAGGTGGAGCTGCGTTGTCAAACTGGTCAATGGGACATTATTGCGGTTACCGAAACTTGGCTGACAACCAAAATTCTGAACTCAGAATTACGGTTACCCGGTATCATGTTGCTCAGACCTTCGAGGAGTAGTGGTATGTTACTTTACTTTAGCAGCAAACTACAATATGAGGTAATTGATTACCTTCTGTGGTTTCCAATTCACTGTGGTGCAAACTGTGACTGAAGCAAGGTGATATCTAGTTGACCGATGTGAAGTACCTTTTACCCTTCATTCATAGACTCAGCCAATGCGACACTATTGCAATTTCTGTCAACGAAATTCACACATGTCCTCATTTTAGAAAACTTCAGTTACCTAGACCTGGCTAAATTAGTGACCTCTCTGCAACCGTTCGAGAGGACACTCGCTCAGTTTATTGCGTCTTATCCACTTTACAGTTTTGTGAAGTAGCCCTCGCGGCTTGGAGCCAACCAGTCATCGTCAGTTTTAGACTTGTAAGTTAACGAGGAATTGATGGTAGAAACGAACTCTACCGCAAATCAATTAGGCAGTAGTGATCATGCTGCGTTGACGTTGGACTGCATTTTCTGTGCATCTATACTGCAATCGTCTTCAAATAACTATGGGGTGTTTGATAACCATATCAAACTTAGGATTTGGGCAGTGAGTGGTTTTTTTTACCCATGTGACAACTTATCGTATACGTTATATCTACTTTGAAACCATAACACTAAGTTGGCGCGTAAAGACAAGTGTATTTGCCACGAAATGGTATGCCCAATTTTATATCCAATCCCAAACTGTCGTCAAAATAAATAAATGCATCCAGAAAAGTCAAGTATGGTGTTTCACAGCTAAGGTACTCAGGACGTGTCTCGGTCACAACAAAAGAAACCGCTGAAATGGTCAAAATGTTAAAAGCGTTTACTGCATCTGAAAACAGCGGGCTACAACTGCCTCTATTATTCTAGGACATGCCACATCCAACGCTGATCCAGAAATCATAATATTGAAACTGCAGTATTTGAAAACGAGTTAATCCTCGATAATAGATGGCATTCTTCCACAAACCGTTATCAACCTGGCAAGTAACATAGCTCTTCCATTAGGTGAATTATTCAGACATATCTTCGACAAAGCTGTGTTCTCCCAAACATGGAAACATGGAATAATTTCTTTGTTTTTTGGAGTATCAAGCTTGGATTAGCCCATTCCATTTTTCAGAGGCACCCTCGCATTCACACGCATTCAACTAGTGGGGAATCATTGAGCTCCCTAAGAGTAAAACCCACACCCAAGATCATCAAGAGCGCCTAGTACCTCTGAACAATGGAATGGGCTAATCCAAGCTTGATACTCCGAATTGATTGAGCCATTCGCACAAGTTGATTACCATCGACGGTGTAGCTTAGGAGTAAGGGTTTGAAGTACTATCCCGACGGTTCTCGGTTGGAGTCCATACAGGGACACAAAACGTATGCACTGCTGACGATTCCTTAACAGGACGAAACAGCTGTTCAGTGCTCTTTGTCGGTTATCAGAAACATTCCCATCACATTAAAATGGAATGACTTCACCAATATGCAAAAGTGGTTGTCGTAGTGACCCAGCTGACTGCCACCCCGTTACTCTCTTTCCGGTATTATCCAACAACACGGAATCCATCTTTTCAAACAATGTGACCGGTCACTTGAAAAAATACAACAATTTATTCCCGGCGGAACGTGGATTTCATCGCAGGCGATCGTGTACCATTAACCAGCTTCTAACCCGGGGGAGTGGAAAAAAGTCGTTGATCAAGGTGATGCAATGCACGTAGTGTACCTCAACTTCACCAGTTGAATGAACCACAAAATACTGCTGAGGAAACTACATAATTACGGAATATGGGAACTTGTAATGGGTTGGATGGAAGAATTGCTTCTATAACTCACCATGACAGTGCTAGTTTCTGGGTTACTATCTGATCCTCAGCGTAGCACTAGGAGTTCTACAGGGATCCGTGCTTGGCCTTCAAACTCATCTAGTTTTCATAAACGATCTAGCGGACATTCTGGAGCCAAAACGTTAATATTTGCAAACGAAGCAAAAATGCGGAAAATCTGGAAACCCACTGACACTTGAGAGAACACGTTATTATCAATGGTCAGTCGGAAACGACATCAAATTCAATGTATCAAAGGACAAGGTCAGAAAACTCGGTTTTTTTAGTTCCAGGGATATTATTAAGTTATATTTGTCTCTAACGAATGTGGAAATATTCGAATCATTGCGATTGTACTCCATGCAGCGTAGCCGAATTCGAGGAGACTTGATGTTGGTTTATGGAATGTTGCAGAACCCTGATCACCAATGTCGTTCAGTGTTCATCTTGTCACCCAACACTCACCTGAGGGAGTACTAATTCAAATCAGTGCTCCGAAATAGCGATTGGCATGTCGGCCTCATTCATCTACCCCCAGACTGTGCAGCATTTGAAATTCCCTACCACCTCATGTTGCTTTTGCATCCGGAATTGATTCTCTCAAGCACAAACTGAATGACATTTTGACGTCTTAAATTTTGACATCAGTAGCAGTGCACGAAACAAAGATGATTTGTGACATTCCTGATCTCCCTGTGAACTGTACATGAAGCCAATTGTGAAAAATCATATGGAACATGAAAAGCAACCGCTTGTACTATTGAACTGAATGATAGAAAGTTTGTTTGGCAACCTGAAATGCAATAGCTAGTGTACCATGTCACGATTAATTTAGTCGTTCTAATGTAAGTGGTTTGCGCCTAAAGGACAAGTTTTCCTGTTTATTCGGATCAATATATATATATATATATATCATCGGCTTGCGAGCAAGCTTGGTGCCAACGCAACAACACGAATAACAAAAAATAGGTGGTTGGGATACAAGGGAGTGTACAAGGGGCGTCAGACAATTCAGTTGAATAACGAGAAAAGCGAATAATGTCTCTCCGTATACCTTTTTGTAAAAAATACAAATTATTAGAGCTCAAAGGCGTTTTAAATTACCCATCGTATGTATTATAGTTGTGGCTTAAAATGAATTTGGATAATTAGACTATGATTTGGAAAACGTTGATGCTGAAAGTGAGACTGGGAACGAAGAAATGGTCATGCAAACTATCGCTTAGTAGTGCTCTATGCAGATCTCCCGTAATAATATATCTCATTTTTGGGATTTGGGATTTGGGATTATTAAGCAAGTTTAAGTCTTTTATGTTTGTTTCCAACATAAAAGGTACGCGTGAGAATTCACTGCGATCAAGCTGGTCAATGGTCTTATGATTTATTCCAAATGCCTTTGCGCGAATCGCTCCTGCTGACTTGCATTTTCTTTGTTATTCGGTAGTTTTGGTCTCGAAGAGTTCAGAACTTTAGTGAATAATGAAATTAATCAGTGTTAAAGTACATGGCGATATTTGACTTACGTCCATCCTTCTACATATGGACTATGAC
>UZAN01059498.1:0-11268 GCA_900618425.1 Echinostoma caproni
TCTTGTTTCATTACATGATCGATTGCTTTGTACAAATTCGGCGCGTAATACAAAAAAACTGACTTCGAATATTCTGGAGTTCTATTCCATACTGCGTACTAGTTCGGTTGGAGCTTAATTGCCGGATTATTGCGGTTCAATTCCTGATACCAAATACAGATTACCACACTAACCATCCTTCCGACTTCATTCTCACATACAACAACCCCCATCGACCATAACAGAAAATCCGATCAAAGAAATATGCAAGTGGTCATTCAATGGCCATCTATGATGTAGCTTTCAAGTGCTAATCGATACATGCACCTTCCAAAATTCATAATTTGGAGAACATAGTCATATTCTACTAATCAGGTGCATCATCAGAACTAACACATGTCTTGCTTGATTCCAAGTACGAGAGCATCGATGAGCTATGTAATGACAGCTGTGCACGGTTCCCAATGCCTGTGAGACAGTGATCAATCAAAAGCACAATGACCTCATGATGCGAAATGGCCGTTGAAATTACAATAAAATTAAACACAACGTAATATGAGATGTCGTCTGACCGTTGAAATGCAAAGCGAAGTTGCGTATCGGATGAATCATTCCGTCTTTCAAAGTTTATAAATTACCAAGAATCTGATAGTTGGTCTGTCAGTCAGTCAGTCAGTCTGTCTGTCAGTCAGTCAGTCTGTCTGTCAGTCAGTCAGTCTGTCTGTCAGTCAGTCTGTCTGTCTGCCTGTCTGTCTGTCTGTCTGTATGTATGTATGTATGTATGTATGTATGTATGTCTGTATGTCTGTATGTATGTATGTTAGGTAGTCTTCAGTATTTTGCCTTCTGATCTGGGAGAGATACTCAATTCACTTTGCTCATCTCTTGCCTTGAAAAGGGTAAATCCTGCCGACCCCCAAAGTTGGCTGAGCAGCGTGCAGCTGAGAACTTAATACGTCTATGGTTATTGATGACATTCTCAGCGTCAGTGAGGATGAATTCTCTCTGCATCCGTTGATCGTACTCGGTTTCCCTCTGGTCGATCTCGTTTCTAGGCACGTTCACAAAATAGCACAAAACAAGGTTAACGCACAAAAAGTTTTGGGGATTCTGTTTTTCAAACAAAACAACAGAGTGTGGTTACCCATTTACTTATTCCTGTGGAATAACCTACATAGACCGCATGGTCAGGCAATTATCCGAATGGATTCAGGAACGCCATCCTGCGTGGTTGAACACCGAAACAATTAAGTTACTCACCTGTGCAGTTGTTTCACACTTAGCCGAAACAAATCACACTACGGACGTGTCCCAGGCTTTCCGCCCCAAGAATAAAGTTCGTGGGCGATTATCGAGACAGGTTGTTTGTCGGATGCTAGCCACGGTAGAAGCGGTGGGCATTTGTCTGTACATGCCCCTCTGTGTGCACAAAAACAATTTGTGCAAGCGCTAAAGCTTTCATGGTCCACCCAGTCCACCCACCCAATTCAAACACCATCACGAGTAATCTCGATGATCGGATGAGTGATCAAACAAATATGTGATCGTAGTGAACCTAATTTCCGATCTCACGATGAACTCGTTTCTAGTAATCTGTGATTTTATGTTATTTTATTTTCTCAGAACAATTTTATTCCCAAGTAGTGATATATATATATATATATTTATGTGGATATCTTGAGACGCGTTGGCATGGATACGGATATCTGAAAACCAGCTTGTTCGCTACTCTGTTGTTTTGTTTGAAATGTGCTCTGTGCATGGGGGCGATTTTGCCAATCCTGTTTTAATTTTCTGATTGATTCCTGTGACGCTGGCAAAAAGGATGGAAGTCAAACTTTCAACGGCAATCTATCGTATCAGAAATATATCCATTGTCGTGTCGGGTACACATGTATGTATAGGTTATTTTCCATTTTTCTCTAATTCTCACCAAGATTCCACGCACGCATCTAGTCTTCTTCTTCCTTGTCGCTGCACCCACCGGGACCCTTTATCCGCATCCAACCATCTTTTGCTAGTCATCCCTTAGAGTAGGACAAATGGCTGTTTGATGTTCAAATAATAAAATCTCATATAGAACGGCATCATCAGCAGTACATGTTCATCGTTGGGTTTGTCATATCAACCTTCTGCCTCCGTACATCAAATCGAGATAAGTTTATCCTCACGAGAAAAAAAAATCAGTTCTATGGACATCAGCGACCAGAGGCGACGACGAATGTCTTTCTCATTTATTGTAGCGTTACGATTCACGCAAATTCCTCAGCTTTTCCAGTCAATCATACACTCAGAGGAACTAGACTAGAATTATGCTCTTATTCGAACTCATCAGTAGTGTATATCCACCGGCACACACACACCTCATATCCGATGTGTCCGGAGTTCAAATCCCGGACGAGGGGAAGGTGGATTTGCAATACTGATAAGCTCTAATAAGAGAGAAACTCGGGTCTAGTGCTTCCAAGTGTATAATTGACTGGAAGAGCTGAGGATTGTGCGTGAAGATGAAGTCAGAAGGACGGTCAGTTCTAATAAATCAATCGTTATCAGTTATTCCACAACACTAATCACAAATGACTGTTAGTTAAATGCGGTTCACGTACACTTGCGAGTTTGAGTCCCATTGTACGGAGAGCAACAGCGAACATAATTGGAGTTTTTAGCTTTTCCACTTGATGAGATTGAACTCTAAAATTTAAATACCGTAGCTAGTTAGTATTAATAGTGTTAACAACTGTCGTAAACAGTTGGGAGCATGTAGCAAAGCACAGCATAAGCAGAGTTAATAAAGACCCCCCTGCAGTGCTATTTGAGTCTAGTGACCTATCGTGAGATGTTTAGAGGACCTCAGGAGTTCACATGCTTACCCAAGAACAAGACATCTTGTGATGAATTAACCGTTCGAGATAACGCCAGCCAATTGGCTACGGGGTATAGCATCTGGACTACGCACCACAGGCCAATAGTATCTACCAATCAAAGACCATGCAATTCTAACAGAAGCCGTGCCACTCAGAGAACAAGGACGGTGATTGGTCGATGCCCGTTTAACCAACGATACTTCTATTTGCATATAATTTAATCTCATTGGTTTCTTGCAATAAACCAACCGGTACTTCTATGGTCTTCTTTCTGAATCTCGGTGACGGGAGAATTTTGCATACAATTGCAGTTACTATTCCGTGTTTTATATGTGATTTGTGTCTGTCTATTACTACATACATGTCACAATAGGAAGGTCTGACGGTGAATTTTAGGACAGTTTTTCTATTGGAGCATCCTCAGATTGCAGATAAGAAGACGGCCATCAAATTTGCAGTTACCTGTGAATAAAGTAGTTCAGGGTTACCAAATCAGAAACCGCAAACGAGTAGTTCTGATGTGCAATGATGAGCGGGGGTAGACATTTTCTTGGTAGGTATCCTCCTTATGAAACAGCTTGATGTTATTACTATGACTTCGCGATAAGGCTTTCGAGAGGAGGAGAATAAACGGCACAAATGACTGTCGGTCTGACACAGGTTACCATCCGGAACCCCCCTAATGGTTTGCTTAATTTTCGGTCACTGGGGAAGCGGATACTGTTAAATGTTTCAGATATTCAATNTTCGCCACTCCAAATCCCGGGGCTTAGGTTACCGTTTTCCATCACTGAACAGCAGCAGGTCCTCGAGACTATGAAGTCCGCCCCGTCTGCTGTTCTTCACACCCAGGTGTGTAATAAAAAAAGACATTTTTAATATATAAAACAGTGTTTCATTGAAGATTCCCATTGTAAAATTTGAGAAGAAAACACGAAATAGCGAACAAGCTCGTTTTCGATAACTTCCTCATCTGGCTAATACAGTTATATAAATAGGTATAAGGCATATCACATTTGCNTAACGTTTGACCTGTGTGTGTGCGTGTGGATTAGATTGGTAGATATAATTTGTTGTTTATGTGTGGTTTACAAACAAAAAATGGAGTGGTGGGTGGATGAGAAAGGGACGTGTCACAAGAGGGATTAGGACCGAGTCAAGGTTAACCATCACCGGTTTCGGGTACGGGGTCAATCGCAAGGGTCAACGGGTCATGGAAAGAGTCAACTCCAGTCATGCAACTGAATTCAATCCGTGGCCACGGCAGTTGAAGTGCTTTAACGAATCGCTTTTGGGAACAAAGCGATGGGTTAAACAGGCGGATGGTTACTGCCTCGGCTTTTTTGTTTGGAAGCCACACATAAACAACAAATTATATCTACCAATCCAATCCACAAGCACACACACAGATAAAACAGTGTTCTTTTTGATGATACATGGGAGTCGATTTTCACATGGTTTGTTTGAAATTGTAACCTTGAAACATGTCAGACGGGTCTAAAATGTAGGGGATGCTACACCAAATTGAAGGAGAGGCGTGTGTGGGGTATATGCAGGAACGCCATTTATTGCCTCCAACACTTACTTGTGCATGTGGTCGTAAAAGGAATACGCGGGAGTTCTCCAGTAGCCCGGATCACTTTGTTCCCTAGGTTACATACATATGTGTCAACCACACAGACGGTTTCCTCAACCCCATAGCTCGTGTTCATACTAATAAAGTTGAGTCCTTTTGGAGCCACATCAAAAGGCGCTTGAAAAACGTTACGGGGTCGGTCGGAGATGTGATATGGGAACATACAAATGAAGTACAGTGCCGAATGTGTTTTGGTTTTTCTGTATAGACGTTTAAAAATGACTTTGATATTTGTTTGCAATATCTTGCGCAGTTGTATCCATGTTAAATAGAATTTACTATTTATTAGATTATTTTTAAAATTACGTCTGTCCTTTAATTTGCTGGGGAAATGTTTTATTACCCATGAGTAGTATTTTTATTATTACGAAAATCGCCGAGGGGGTGCCGGATGGGAACGTGAGCTGTCGGTCTTTTATAACCCTGCTGCCTTGCATTTTGAACTGGGATATGTAAAGGCTAGACGTAGGATTGAAGTTGGAAATATCAACTGATACTTTGACGTCGCTTGTAATATTATTTGAGGAAAATTTTAATGACTTGTCCTTCAGGAGATGGCGCATCAACGTGAAGTACGGTATACAACCCGAGGGTCATGTTCACTGAAGAGGTATCTTCACACACACATATATACACACACACACACACACACACACACACACACTAGGAATTGAGATACTGTGTTAAGACAGATGGATTATCGCTCTTCGGGAGTACCATCTGGGGGCGTAAGGATTCTATCGAAATTCAATTATAATGGACGTTCTTCACAATCGCTCCTGGATGGCTGTGACAATCTATTTAATCAGAGGTGAATAATACGCAAAACAAAACAAACAAAAGTAAAACTTTCAACCAAAGCATCAATAATCTTCCGAAAATTAAGATAGAACACCTTTTCGTGCTCTGTAAGTCACGTGAATTCTGTCGAACAGACAAAGCAACCGAAACGCGAACTGAAAAATCAAGAGCATAACTTGAAATGTTCCATTAGGTGGGAGCACGCAAGTTTTGAATTCCTGCTGTAACTACTTAAATGCCGCCGCAGTAAATAAATTATTGTTTCGGAATTTTTTGTGTTTGCTGACCGTCGGTTTATCCCGATATTGATTTTCAATGCATACAATCTTTACTTGTCATCAGTTATTCTCATACCCTGTTTCGAACAGGAGACAATTTGTACCGAGAGCAACAACATCTAAAGAGAAAGTCAATCGGTTGTTAACATTCATATTTTTCGTTATTTCAACAAATTGAAAATATCTCCAACTGTACGCATGGTTACACGTTGACGTATGGGTTCCAAAAGACTAGCTAGCCAACGGGCAGTTGCGTGGCGAAGTGAATTTGTCATAGAGATGATGGGAAGCATTAGTGTGCCTGGTTTGTATATTTTGGATAGACCATATAGGCGGGGTACGCTAAAGCCAACGGGTTTGGGATCTTCAAACATTTCATTGGTGAAGTTATCAACACAGAAACAACATCCACGAGCATTCCAGTCACAACTCTCAAATAACTCATACTCAAATGCACACTAACCACGCACACATTCCACTGCCAAATAGTGATGGTGTTGCTATGGATTCTCTCCTCGGACCTATTCTCACTTATATCTTCATGGCCAAGTTAGAAACATCTTCCTTATCTACGGTTACTAGTTATTTTGAACAATGGCACCGTTATGTAGATGATATCCTTTACGTGGCTAAAAAGAACACTAATATTACCTATATCCAGTCGGAATTCAACGCAGCACATTTGTCAATTAAGTTCACAACTAAACCAGAGGAGAATGTTTATTGCCTTCCGCCTTTGGATGTTCATCTGACTAGACGCCCCGAGCACTCTATCCAAAGAAAGATATATTGAAAAACAACATGGAGTGGACAGTACACATTTTTTCATCGCTTCATCCCACTTTATCAAAAATACAACCTCGTACGCTATCGCCTGCAGCTATTCAGAAGACACTTTAAAGGACTAATTTGAACTAGTGAGGAGAACCATAGTGGACAATGGCTATCCTGAGAAGTTTATCAACCGTAATTGGACTGAATGGAATAAAGCAACAAAATAACAAAAGTAGAGAACAAAATGCTTTTTGAAAATTCCATTCAAAGGTGATGTCGCCACTGAAATGGCCAATAGAGTTTTAACCGCCGCAGTGAAATCCACATTTAATCCGGCTCAGCTAAGATGCTTCAACAAAGATAAGCTGTCTGTGTTGACTTCATCCATGGTTGCAAAACGTGGACTAGGTGAAAATCTTCACACGCTTTTCGCACATAACACATTGAGTTACAAACATGCATAATATTTTCTCTAGTTCTGCCAAGACACATCAATTCATGTTCAAAATATTCCCCACACCAGACGTACAGATCAGTTGCGAGTCGTGGGTGCGGTTGAGCGGTAGATTGTGGTTACCTCATGCCTAAATCAAGCGGAGGAATCTGGGATATTTCGATATTTGGTACATAAGCACATGTCAAGCTCAGATTAGTGACAGATCTGTGCTGCCATGGCAACCGGAGTCACGTTTACCATGGTCGCACATTGGAAGTTCACTGCTGTTCAGCTCAGAATATGGAAATAAACAAATGAAGGCAAATCATAAATAGCTCAGGTAGGTGTGATGATCCCAGCCTACGAGATCACGCAAACCAAGAAGCCACGCGTTACAGCTTCTGGATAACTGTGAAGAGTCAACCTTTTCCCAGATGACTCTACCAGAGCGCTTACGTGTTACAGCCTCTGGACAACGAACCACAGGCCGATCGTTCCGACCAATTAGAAGTCGTGCGATCCAAAACAGAAGCTGTATGACGTCAAAAGTGTACGAGTATGTCATTGGTGGATACCTATGTAGATAACGAACAAAATTCTTTTTTTAATCCCGTTGGTTTCCCTTAATAAATAAACTAATTCCGTGGTTTTTTCCTTTGACGCTCAGCTACGTGCGATATCGTCATGCAAGCGTCAGTGCGATTACATACTTCCCGAGGCGTCCGCGATTCTTGATTCGTCGTGATTCGTGATCTGCGCTTACTTAAAACACAACACACTAAGTTCGATCGGCAGAAAAGGTGACTCAGTCACAACAGTCACAGAATCCATATGTATGAGTTGAATCCGGAGAGATTGAAGAAGTGCGTTTGTGTGAGCATACAAGTGCGCAGATGCCACAAAACAGGAGTGAAATTTGCGAATTAATTATCCATTGACATGGGGCTTATTTGTTAATGTTGTGTCGATGGAACACCGTGCCTCCGATCGCAATAATGCCAACGAGACTAGGAACGAAGGGGATCGGTTGGTTCATCTCATTATTTGGAATGAATGAGGAATGTATATGAAATTGTAAATATCTCTAACCCTTAGTCTGGGAATCTGCCAGCTCCAACGTTTGTGGGCAGTCTGACAGAACCTAGTATTTATACACTGATGAAAAGCAGTAAAGGTAGTAAAGGTAGTCAGAATGGACACGTGCGGATCTCAAGTGGGCATCATGTTCGTATTCAACCATTTGAACCAAGTTGAGGAACTTCGTCGCAAACAGAACGTGAGCTGAAAAGTTGGTTTGCACCATATTATAGCAGTAACCCTTTCGACTTTATGGGGTCCAATTAGTAGGAGTGATGTTTAAGCTTTAAATTGCATAAATTAATGGCTCTGAGAGAATGCGTTTGTGTTCGAATCCCATCNCGTTTGTGTTCGAATCCCATCACCAGCGATGGACTTCTCCGTTTTTCTGTGTGTGTGTGTGTGTGTGTGTGTTGAACGAGAGCTTACTGGTTGGCTGATTTTCCAATTTTTTCTTTCTGAAAATTGGCTCCTTTTTTATTCAAATAGAAGGAATTGAAATAAAAGATAAAGAATAATAATCCACCGCGTATCGTGTTTCTCATCCTCACTGCTCTGTGTATGCAAATGGTTTAATCAGTATTGGTCAACCCAAATGACTGTGTTCCCGAGCATGGATACAACCCCGTTTCTTGGATGGGAACAAATCTTAGCATGGATACCATCGGTTACAGGATATCCCAACTTGTTCAACTCGTTGAGTGGACACAATTTTGCCCCTAGTTAAAGTGCTTCTCCAACCCAACACAACGTCTTCCAACTGATTTGCACATTCACTTATCTGCTATCTGGAGTGAATATTTAAATGCACATTGGTACAGTGGATGGCCCGTGTGTGTGTGTGTTTGTGTGAATGCAGTCCGCTGTGGAGCAACCGGGGTGAGTGACCATGGGACAATGTAGTCAGGGCTAGGCAGTGCAGAGTGGCAATAAGAGACACGTGGCATGTCACATGATCATTAGCACTCCTCACAATTGGCCGTAACCGAATGTGGGGTAACGGTAGAGGAACAAGCCCGCACATTCCTGTGTACATGTTCCAAATACAATTCCACCGTTTTCGTGCATCAATAGAGAAGGATGTTGCCAAAGCATTATGCAACGGTGACGAAGAAAGTTTTGATTGGAGCTGTTGGGGTGGTAGTGGTGATGTTGACGCTGTTATCGTGGTTGTTGTTGTTGTTGTTGATGATGATGATTTCACTCGGGTACCGTCAAAGAAGATTATGCAAAACAATGATGCAGCACTGCTCGCGATGAATAATGTCTGTCTTGACTGAATGGATAGTGGAAGGTGTACGTGTGTGTTAGAATGGCTTCGGCAAGTACACTTCATTGTGACTCCTCTCTCTCACTCTGTATGTTTATGCTAATCAACTGCGAGGTTCGATTCCCGGAATTGACGGGGGTCTGTTTATCACACTCATACACTGTTGCGCACGGAACATTGTTTCCGGTAAAGTGCGTTGCATTCTGATGCGAATTTGTGTCACCAGGCGTGTCTTCTACACACGCACACACATACATACAGACAGGAACAACCATGAAGCAAACATCTTCGAATCAACCAAATACAGTTGAACTTTGTGTCCCTTTAATTCTTGGTCTTTGTCTCGCTTTGCAATCAGCAACCGTATGGTTGGCTGTTTAACGTGGAAAAGCAAACGTTTATCCGTTTGTTTACTTGAGAATTAGATTTTTATAAGTTAACGAGAATGGGAAATGACATAACATGCGTTGAAGACTCGGTAGAACGTTTCTGATGTAAATTCAGCAATATCAAGGGATATCACAACTGTATGCTATCAAAAATTATCCGATATCCACTGACAGTTTCACCGAGTCCGTTGCGCATAGTACACAGGGCATGTATTTAAGGAATAGGGTTAGGTAGCAAGCAAGGGGTAAACGAACAATCCTGAGCAGGCTGTCAGGATCCCAGTTTACATGAATGAACGAAGTGAAACGGATATAAAGTTGTGAACGATGTCAGAGACTGGACAAAAAAGACTTTTGATTAGGTATTTAAATTTTGAAAAGAACGGTGTCAAACAAAATGACTCTTCAAGGTTTTCGAGCGTTGCCGATTCCAGTTTTACTACTCCAACCCGATCAAATCAGAATAACGGTGGTAAAAATAGAAAAAATTAAGTATAAAGACGTTGACAACAAGTCCAGCGGTAAACGAATAAATGGATTTCAATCTTGAAACTGCAGAAAGTGAGGAGAAACCTTTGCCCGTACGATTTCTTGATTGTGGTCTGTTCTGTTCCGCGAGTTTCTCACCCGTAAGTTGGGTTTGTTTCCGTCAGTGCTATAAAGTCTGATTTATCATGGAATAATGTTTACAATTTCCTTTGTCAGAACCTATCGAGTATTGTTTGATCGATACGCGATTTTTCTACATATTAGTGATGCACCCGCATAGAAAACTTACTGTTGCTCTTTTAAACGCTCTGAATGAGGTTCGATTGTTCTAACCTGATGAATGATACTCAAACAACTATTCAAATTCATTGAAAATTCAAATCTAGCAGTAGACTACCCGCATCGAATATATCACGTGACTGGTCGGTCTTGCTATCAACGTCCACACAACTGACCAGCCCGTTGATTTATTGATCCATATGAATCACCTGTTCTATTTTTGAATCGTTCGGGCAGAACTACAGTCAGCCCGCTCTAGTTCAGTAAACAGTGTTCATCCCAGACTGGGACTATATAGATAGCGTATTAAAGAGTCGAAATAAGAGTAGATTTTTGTTTGCAGGATTTAAATGGAAATGCAGGGTCGAAATGGATCTCATCAAAACTGAGAAATGACTGCAATTGTGGATTGAAATGGATTGGTTGAAAGGTGATAAGTGAAAAGAACTAGTTGGTTAAAAGTTGCATTATTTCCATAGGTAGTGGTACATCAGCATTGCTTTTTAATAATAATAATAATAATAATAATAATAATAATAATGTTGTGAGGTGCTACTCACATTTGTGAGTAGTGCGCAAAATAATGCGATTGGCGGATTCTTTTACCGGTCAAAAATGATCAAGACTTCTTAGAGCAAATTTCCGTGCTCCAGATAATAACTACGGCTTGTTCCACTCATTATCCTGTGTGCTGCCGGGAGTTGAGATGACATGTTCAAACTTAGGTTGCATTGTATTGTATTGTATTGTATTGTATTATATTGTATTAAAGATGACTTGTGCAGGCAAATATGCCTATATTTCATCCAAAAATGTGTTTACTGTTACAATGGGATAAAAAATGAATTTAAAATTCGTATACAACAATGATAAAACTAAATGATGTTCATCTTTGTAGATTTAAGATTAGTTCGTTACGGATCCTCGCCGTGTCAGTGAGAATACGAGCCAGATAGGGAACCATTGAGTTACGATAATTGTTTATGCGTGAGGGTA
>UZAN01059523.1:0-11245 GCA_900618425.1 Echinostoma caproni
AGCCAACGTTTATTTGGCAGACGTATACGCACGGTTCTACCCATTTGCGACCAATTACTACAGCCGCAGATTACGCCATCAGTAATCCTACAGTCAAGGCTAAGGAAACGCATGGCTCTACAGAAGAGGTATTACACTTGCGGCAGTAAACCTCTGTGCTCACTCAGATCAGGAGACACGGTTTGGATACAACCACTGGAGCCAACGGAGAAGGTGTGGGCGAAGTGAGAAGTGATAGCGCGAGCAACAAAATGTCGTACCTAGTACGCTGTAGTCCACGGATAATACAGAGCAATAGAGTTCATTTGAGGAAGGGGGAAGAGAATGATGACGAAGACGAACAAAGAGACGATCCAAATACCATTCAGGAGGATGTAAAAATCTGTGTACAAGATNTCTCCATCCCAAACACCAAGTGGAAGAATATAACAATCAGGATCATAATGAAAAACATTCAAAAGAAGAAGGATGTTTTACAAAGTCTTGCTTGAATTGATCGTTTGTTTTACTGCATCGATTGTGTTTTTATGATTGGTCCGCGGAAGACTTCAATTTCTCCCGTCGAACAATCTGATTGGTTCATGGTTAAATATAAACCCTGTGATTCCCTTACCAAATGTGATTCGTGTCCAGTGGACTAGAGAAATATATCGAGAGCAATTCCTGAAGAACTGACTTTTGACAGTGAGAAACAAGCAAACTCGCACATTTAAAACCTAAAGTAGATACAGTGCCTGACTCCTTCACACATCACGCAGATCAACGCCCATTAGAGCATTATGAAGTCTGATGGAAACAAACTTTCAATTTTTGAATCTCGATCTTGTCGCTCAGGGATCACTATTTTGGCTCAGAAATCGAGAATTCTCGATTCGATTCTTGACTGAGATACAAGATGTCGGCACCTGTCGACGAGTTCCAATCAGGACCAAATAATCATCCAAAGCTCTGTGCCGATCCAAACTGCGAGAAATCCAAAATAAATGAAATACCTTCACCGCTCACACACACCCTGGGGAGCGAAACCCACTCCCAAGGCCATACATCGTGTCCGGAATATGTTTGAACCGACTGGGTCAACTGTAAACGCACATATCATGGTTCTTTGTGTTACCTTGATAACTTTATAAAGTTTGTTTGATCGCATCACTCAACACCTCGTTTCTGTAGGTTCATCCTTTGAATGAAACCGAACTTTACCCAAACATCTTTTTCATGATTTCAATGTCTTTGATAGTTCGATTCCCCAATGAACATTACCAAGTCATTTTAATAGTCATCTTCTGTTTCTGGAACGGACAATGCTATGACCACTTTCAGGTAAACCAGAAATGTCCGTTCTGACAATTAGGATCAGTGTACAGATGGCTAGCACCACGTGGACAAAAATCAGATTAAATAAAGACATGGCTATACGAGTTAACAACTAATCATATATTACAGTTCGTGAAGTCCCGGATGACTGAAATGGCATATTTTGTGTGCAGCCCAGAATCAGTCGGATTTGGTAACGTTCTTAGAGATATTGTTAAAGTGTTCTTATGGGCAATGCACATGCGGCCGCAGAAAAGCACCGAATCTATCTGTGCATGATTAGAGAGGGGACTCAAGAAATGAATAAATTACATCAAGGTCATCAATTTGATTATCTGCATCAATGCATCCCGATTTCCTCTCATGAGTCACATATGTGAGCATGTATTTTATCCATAGAAATTTGGCAGGATTCCGTTAGAAAACTGAATGTTTAGCCTCTGCTAATTCGGAAGACTCATACGTAGAATTGACTACGACACGGTCTCTAAGTGATTAGAACTAGAAAGTGGATCATTATATAGGATAATATACAGACTCGCCTTGTTAGTTTTCACCAGAAACAGTAACTCAGGTATATTTGCTTACCGCCTAATAGCCTCGAACTCAACCTGATTTAAAGGTTGTTTAATTCCCTCGTATCCAATCGCACATTGGATGTCCAATTCAAAGGCTCAGTGGAAAACCGCATGACTAAATTTTGCGCTTCCAAGTTGCCAGACTCGATGACCTGATGAAGAACTGCAAAGAAAAAACGGAAGGATGAAGGATCTATCAGTAGTTTGTTTAGTACGCCTTATATGATATGCGAGTTTCTAAATAATTGGCATCTGCCACCCGTATCTCTAAAAAATTCTATTTTATCTTCTCATCGGTGACTTGAATTTGTATCAAATGGTTGACTTTCTTGAAAGATTTGCCCATCTGACTTGACAGCTAGCAAGGTTAACCCTTGTTGTACACAAGCAGTCTACGAAGATTTGATCGTAACAAACACCACGAGTTTCGATAAACGAGTATTTTTAAATTTTTCCGAAACGAAATTGTTAGTCAAATTGAAGTGTCTCGCTTGGCAACATTTGATCTGCATATAGTACAGTTTGAACACGGTAAACAAAACCGGTAACCGTCTGTTTTTACACAGTGGATCCATGAACTCGGCGCGATCGCGCCACGGGTCCCATCTGTGCGTGTTATCTCATTTTCGCATAAAACAAACATCGGTGATAACCAGGTTCTCAGGCGGAATTGACAAAACAAGAGTTAATTAGAGTGTGTGTGGGGGGGAGAGGTTTGCTGTCCATTGTTTTTCAGGCGAGAAGTTTCGAAGGCGGGAGTACCTTCCGGATACACGGATACGGGGAGCAACTCAAACAGCTTTTTTGTCCGCGAAACTATTGAAAAATTGTAGTGTTTGCTCAACGGTAATGAATGATAATTTAGCATGAACCGAATTAGTTTGCTATTTTCCGTTGAACTTATGGCTATTTCGGAAAAAAACCCATTTGGGTTAAATATGATTAATTTCGACCGAGTATCCTTCGGAGTCCATTATCACGTACCATCCTCTGTTTATCCAGTAGACCATACTTTCAGACAGCCATAAAACAGAGCTTTTCTCCTGTGTGTATCTGCGAAACCCGTCGCATCAAAGTAGTGTGAATTATCATTGTGCCAAACAGCTCACACACCCGAGCAGGCCGGAATTACCTATTCCTTTTTTTCTTCTTCAGGGACAGCCAGTCATTTGTTTTTGGACCAACCGCAATCAAATGCGATACAGTAGAGCATCTTTTGACTACAATGCAAGGTGTCCTACCAAGTCAGGTTTACATTGCCAGTTGGCATATGCCACTGTTTGTAAACGGATACCATATTGATATACTACACGAAAGCCGGTGAAAAGTCATGGGTTCGAACGCGACTTGTAGTTTATTACCCTCAGACTGCACGTTCCGCCTCATCGCGGGCTTTCATATCAACACCATATGACTGCGATTGTTTTCAGGCCTGTGTTCGGATCCCACTAGCGTCACCTGCTAGCACCATCAATTTATGCTTCCTGATTTCCAGGCCCCGAGACTGACACTGTCCAATCTCCTATGTGATTTTAAACGGAAAACTGCTCCGGTAGCATCTAATTTGGAATCGATACTCAGTAAAAGGTGTAATGTGTTTCTAAATCACAAGCAAACATTTTCTGCAAAATGTTTTGGGCAAATACTCTTTGATGTTAGTGTATTATCTTGTCTGATAGAAGTGGCATCTGCCTACACATGATAGAGGCACACTGCTCAATTCATCTTGAACAAACGTGTCGCATCAGTCATCGCAAGTAATCATGCACGGTCGAAAAGATTTCTTCCTGTGATGCTGCTGGCGCAGTGGTTTAGTCGCTTTGTGCCCTATGGTTCGTGGTTCGAACCACGCCAGGGCCACCCACATTTGGTGGTAGACAGCTGCGCTATCGTCCCGTTCAATACCACACCTAACCTAGCGGGGCTTGATGTGGTTCACCATTCCAATTCTCGGGGTTAAGGTTGCCGATTTCCCTCAGTGAACAGCCGATGTTCACTACTATTTAATTAAACCTGTCTGCCTTTCATCAGACAAGAGTTTGTAATACATCCCCTTGGAATCAAGTAGAATTAATTCGAGATTTAGTTTTGTCATGGCCATGGATGAACGTAGCAATTCACGCCCCGAAGATGCATCGCTAACCCATCTTAGATAGTTTATGCAATCCCTACCAGATAGAAAGGTGGAACTGATCACTACGCATCAGTTTACTGACCAGCTGTTGGAAAGTAGTGTAAAACAGCTTGTTTCGATTATCGATTTTTTTTCCGAAGTGTTTAATTATTCACTTTGTTTGATTGTCCTGCTGTTAGTTTTCCTAAGCGGAACTTCAAATGTTACTAAATTTTTATTGATATAGGTCTACAAAAGACCATATTAGCCATAAATACATATTGATGTTCAGTTGTTCGCCGAGTTTGGCAAGTTTATTGCAAACGTTTCGCAGCCAACCGAGGTGACATTCTCTCGGACTGACGTCTTATCGTTTATCCATCTGTCTAAATGTTACTGTTGTTCTGTTGTGACGTATGACACGATCCGCCTTTTTGCGCTGATTTATCCTTTAGTTTCATGGCGATGTAGACTTGATCGATGTCAATGCGTCGGTTGATCGAGTTTTTCAAAGAACGCTAAGCTTCTAGAAATTCTTTTGCTTGCTTGGTGTGGGGCTGATCAAAATTCTGTCCGTATTCGTCCTGGTGAATTGAGATGAGTGAGAATGTACGATGTCTTTTGACGGCCAGTTAGTGTTCATGTACACCAATTACTAGTTTTCTCAATATGTATCTGATGTGGTGCTTGATGTAGTCCTTGCAGTTGATGCGGTGGATCGAATTTGTTCTTGTTTCGTCTTGGTTTCCGATTAGATTCTCCGTAGGGTCGTCGTTGGTTTATGGGACACTTGAATGTTGTGTTGCTTCAGTATTCTCGTGATCATTTCATAAATTTTCTTCACATCCGGTAAAGTTATTCTGTTAATCGGTTGTTTATTTGTACTTGTGTGTTCGAGTTATTGTCCGTTTGACGACGTTACGGGTGTAGCCGTTTCGGAGGAATATTTGATAGAGGTATTTCTCCTCTTGCTGCCTCAACTTTTCAGTGCTGCAGTGTGCTTTGGCTCTTTCGAAAAGTGTCCAAATGCAACTCTTCTTGTGACAGGTTGTGTGGTTGCTGGTGTGTCCCAGGATTTGATCGGTGTGGGTCTTATTTTTGTATACTGAGGTTCCTAACGGTCCAGACAACGATCTTGTAACTAAAACATCCAGGAAATTGTCGTTTTTGTCTGTTTTCGTGATGAACTTGATACCCGGGAAGATATTAATAATGATTTTGAAGGTTCTGTCCACTTCCGATCGCTTCAAGATCAGGAACATGTCATCTACATATCTAAGCCAGAGTTTGGTTTGGAGTTATGGTAGAATCGCCTTTTCTAGTTTCGAATTACGACTTCCGCAATGAATCCTTTCACCTGCTCGTAGATTTCACCGTTGAATTCAAAGTATGTTTGTAGGCATAGGTCCATCAGCTCGCAGATATATTTGCGATCCAGTGTTTGGCGTATCTGTCAATCCTCTAGAAGCTCCTGTAGTGTTTCCCTGACAAAATCGATGTCAATGTAGGTGAATGGAGCAGGGAGACCGAAGGATATCATTATTCCATCTGCATCAATGTTTGCATTCTTCAATTTTTCAAGGGCCTGTTTGGCTTTATTGATAGGATGTTCGTAGCTGATGATAAGCGGTTTGAGTCTCCTCCACAATTTCTTGGCCAGTTTATAGGTTGATGTACCGGGAAGCGAGACTATTGCTGGTTGCGGTACATTTATCTTGTGTATTTTTGGTAGTCCGTATAATTGATCTGGTGTTCTTCTTTGCTAATTTGGTTTAGCTGTCCCAGCCTTTTCAGCGTTGCGCTGATTTTGCTGGTGAGTTTTGAAGTTAGATCTATGTTCATTTTGCAGCAAGTAGTTGTGTCCTGGATTAATTCAGTTGCCTTTCTGATGTAGTCTGTTTTTTTTTCATTACCGAGGCTCTCTGGTTTTGTCCGCTTGGAGGATGATGTCAGTTCTCAGTGTTCTAATTGCGTTTACCTCAGTTTTTGAGTGCACTAAACAGTCTGATTCGGGTCAGAATCGAAACGATGGTTTGCTATCTTTGTTGTTTAGGGTTATCAGATAACCCGGTGACCTTGAGGGCATGTTCTAATTCCGACCGGTATTTTCTTATTGATCGCGTCTTACGCATTGAAGTTGAGTCTTCTGATGAGAACTTCTTTTCTTAGTTACTGATATCACTGATATCTCTTTGATGTTGCCCGCATCTAGCTTTGACAACAGATAGATAAGCAGCTGATACCAAATAAATATCAATAACTCAGTAAGTAGGTTGACTGAGCTACAGTTTAACACTGCCCTACCAATGTTCCTAGATTCAGAACAACTTAGATAACCCTATGCTATACAATCAAAACATTTGTACAATGAGTCCTAGATTTTTACTTCACTTTACGGTTTCTTTGCACATGACGGAAATGATGATCAGCACGTAAATATTTGTTGATAACGCTCGCATCGGTCGGTTTAGTATCGCGTAACCCCTGTTGAATTCGATGTAACCAGAAAGTTGCAGATCCGAGATATACGTTTGGGACGCTTTTAGAATTAGTTGTGGGTTTTGGTTTCAGCTACCAATTTTGAAACAAATCAAATATCTATGTGGATCATGATAGAACAAGGGGATGGCAAATTTTACCCATCTGGCTCATCGTTTATCAGCTGAACTCAGAGCAAGGCTGAAGTAGGATACAGCCATTTTAGTCTACGTAAACCCACCTTTTAGTTCATGTTTCTGTTCAGTCCCCTGGTGCAGTAGAATGTGATCTATCTGGTCAGGTGGGACTATTTTAACGAGGAATTTAACAATATCCACAGGTTGCGAGGGACCATTCTCCCTAACATGATATACAGATGAGTAGACTGCGTTCACCCGTCGGTCCTTCTAATCAACCACTTCAAGTATTGCCAATAGATTTGTGATTACTTTCTGAGTTAGAAATAATCCGCCGAATGGATTTCACCCAAAGCGCATGGTGTGTAGGGTTTTACTCCTTGAGTATGCTTCAGAGTAGTTAATTAGCGCTGTATTTCGGTAGGCCTTTGGCTATTAGGAACAAACCTGCGACTGACTCACGGAAACTGGAATTGGAAAGTCAAGAACTATAGAGTATACAGCTCTTCTGAGCTTTTTAGAGGTTATCAGTAGAGCAAATCCATCTATCCAATCTGCCGATTCAACCAGGTACCTAAAGAATGCATGCTTTCCAGGTGATAACCAAGTAGTTGTCCGCATATGGCATAATACAATCTAGTTTAGAATGCTTCCGGCGAACAACTCTAGCCCCGTCCATCTGGGTGATATCCTCAAGGATTGTGACTCGGTCGGAATTACTTTGAACGTGAGTGCTTGTCACAAAGTGCAATGGGTCGATGAACTCACATTCCCGATGAAGTTAAACAGGATTGGAACGGTTGTACAGTTGTGCATCTTGGCTGTCTAAATCGCGTATTTTTGGTTGTATACGAGCGTTTTCGACTAGATTCCCCAAGTAGGAATAACGAAATCTCCAAATTGTCAAGTAAATGAGAGAATTTATGGTTTCAGAATTTTATTCACTTTATTCTCAGGTTAGGTATTCACGATTACGACGATATTTGCGACCTAACACAGTTGTTTGTGTAAAGATTTGTGGGTTATTGTTACTAAATAGCTATCCAATTTTACAAGCCGATAATTGAATCAAGGGAATAAAAAGCTTTCGTCATTTTCCAGTGCTGTGGATTGCGGTATTCGGAAAACCATTAACTGCTTCGCGATGGGGGTGAGGCAGTTTCGAAGCACTGACCGCAAAACGCATCATTTGGAGCGTAATAAATCAGCTCTTCAAAGGTACACACATTAATACCGTAATAATGGACAGTTAAGGTCATACCGTTTCCGGGTCCCCAATTTATAGTGACCTCGTTTCACAATTTGGACCACTCGTTGTTAACCGCTCTCTCTCTCTCTCATGTACATCACGGACAAACAAACACATTATCCCTAAACTGTATTTCTGGTCGGCTGTCGAAACTTGCAGGGGTGTATTTCATATCTAATTTCTATTTGGGGGACCAATTCACTGGACGACATAGATACAGTCGACAAATATTTCGTTTAACGATTAACGAAATTCATGTTGACAATAGAAATAACATGGGTAGAATGACAAAACCAAGTTGTTTAGCATAGAAATATGAATTGATCGGATTCAACGGTATCGATGAACACGGCCTTTATCATCACTTTCAGTATCGAACCTGGGAATGGATAGCAAGAAAAAGGTATTGTGCTATGTATGAATAGGTACGGATTCACATAGAGTTTGTGACGCTTTTACCCATTTGGAATCAAAGACGGATTCGGGTACGCGGAAGTCCCCGAGGGGTTAAACGGGTAGGCTCAACTGTAGATGAGCACCAATGCCTTTGCGGTGTTTATTTACCTCACATATGGGATGATGACGAGAACACGATGAACCTAGTCTCTTCCATCCTAAGCTTGAACAGTTCATTTATTCGTGAAATTCTGACGTATACTATGCAAATTGTACGTCTCCTTTGTAGCAAAATGATTTAAACTTTGCTCGATATGTCACACGACTGGTCAAAAGTTGTCGCCGGAAAAATAACTCCACTCTGGTTTCGGTGTCCTCGGAATGTGGTGATGTTAGTTGTCAGATCACCTTCTATCGTGAGGTTATAAATAAATTCAGTGTTTTATTGTAACTTACCTACAAAAACTCAACGTGATTTGACTAGTTACTGTTACTTATTAGCAATAATTAGCAAAAAATAATTTCAGTGATGCATCCTCATGTGTTTTGTTGCGGCGTGCTGATTAGGCAACGCTTGTGGGATGCAGTCCTATACTGAAGTTTCCAATGAACCAGTGGATCCTGTGGACAAAGTTACAGATCAGAGGTACCCCATTTTCCGTGTTGTCGGCACTAACAGCCTTGCGTCGCTCATTTTGACCACGTCACCCTATACGACACGCTCGCATCGGCAAGTAATCAAGTTCCAGGCTGCCAGGCTCCTTTCGGTTTGACATAAACTCGATTTGCATCTGTGACACGAGATTCCGAAGAGCACAACTGTTAGTTCTGGTGGATTTTAAGTGACGCCCACGTTGGGTAAACCTAACCTCAATTTTGTCGCCAGTGTGCGGGGATCATTGGTACTGATCTTCATCATCATCATCATCGTCATCATCATCATCAACATCCGAGTTCTCATCGTCATCATATAGGCGCAACGGAATACACTGATGTGAATTTCACTGACCGCTGCACAGCTCAAGCATTCTCATTTGAAAAGCAGTGACAATAAGTATGAAATTGCTGTCAGTTATTTCTCACAACCTTCAGTGTTCCAAACCATCCATTAACGGAGTGTTTTGTACCCATGCCTGGAAGTCAGGAAACACCTACTCTCCTCAGTCGCTTCGTGCATTTCTTTATACCTGTTCTGCATGTCATCAGTTGGCATCTACATGGTTTCTTCCAATCTAAGGCTGCCATTTCAAATCAGTACCATCAGAATGTTGACGCTTGGTGCTCCACCTAAGCATGTAAGTGTAAACTGCTTTTCCTTCAGTTCTTCTTAAACGCATTTAAACACATTTTTAATTTTGCCCACGAATGACTGGATTAAAGTTTACCAGAGACCCTTATCTGCTGCACGGCAATAACCTCAAATTCGGTTATATGCTTCCAAAGAAATTTTGAAGCCATTCTAACACTACAGATTGTATATTGTAATGTGACGGACAACATGCCATTTTTGCACGTGCGTGCGTAGTGATCATGTTTTACCGGATCTTTGGTTTTCTGCTCGACTGTTTGTCGTTTGCTACAGATCGACTTTGTATGTGTGTGCATGTGTGTGTGTGTGTGTTAATATGCAACGCGGAGAATTTCCTTTCCGTCATCGATTATACTTAACCATGTCAAGGCTAAGTTAACATTCGACAGTCACGTGTTCTCCTGTTCTCGGGGCAACTCTGCCGTACCATCCAATCAAAGTAAATTACCTTAAAAATAAAATATCAATTTGTTAGATATTTTGCTGCGAACAGAATGTTTCATCTGACAAGGTACATGGTCATTTAATCAATGGTGCTTGTATTGAAAATGCCTCCAAAGACTACTTATTGATTACCGACTTGGGTTCTGTCCCCAAGGAAGATAGACATTCACTTTTATTTTAAATCAATCAGATGTAGTGTCCAAACTCATGATCAAGTAGACACACTTGTGACATAGTGCGCAGAAAATATACGGGACATTTGTTTTCTGCGTTAACCAATCAGTTGGGTGTCGAGTACACCAAGGATGAGAAGTGGGATATTGTGGTTATGTGGTTTCTCCACTAGGCCATTGATTTTGGTATCCACCTTGAGGACGAATGTGTGTGTTCCACTTTTGTTTTGAATAAAAACAGGAGATTCTTTTTCCCGTCGAGGTTGGAGCTGCAATGGATAAATTTTATAAATTGGACGTTAATATCGTCTATTGTCTCGGAGATTGCAGAGCAATTAAAAACATAAGGACCGGGTTCTTCTGTCAAGCGTTAACCAGTCTCGCTTTAATAAATTCCAAACTCTTTAGGTATAGAGAAAGTTTCTAAAGTAATTCATTCCACTGACTAGGAAACTGCCGATTTCAAATCTTCCCGATGATATGAGATAGAATGATGGCTGAACAGTTGTGCTTTGGAATACCTAACAAAGGAGCCTCAAATTGCATCGGTTTCTTCATTTTCCTCAAATATTTCAAAACTAATGTTCTTCTCTAGAATAATTCACAATGTGACATTTGACTCCAGAATTACTAGCTTATGACAGGAAAACCAAGTCCTTAATATTTCCATTTGCTATACAACCTCCCAGACATTGTATGAGATCAACGCCAAATTTATACAGTTTACCCGTAGCAGCTCCAATCTTAACGGGATTAAGCATCTTTTGTTTTTATGCAAAAACAAGTGTGGAACAATTTCACATTCACCCTCAGTGTGAATGCCAAAATCAGTGGCCTAGTAAAGAAGCCACATAAACATAATATTCCATTTTTCAACCTCTATGTTCTCGACACCCAAATGACTGGTTAAATCAACAAACAAACGTCCCGTATAGATGGATATTTTGCAGATTTGAACTATCTGTGGCGATTGTGACAAGTTCAGTAGCCTCGGTGGGATTCGAACCCACGCATGGACGCCGTCTACGCTTTTTACGCACCTGCTCTACCATCT
>UZAN01059528.1:0-11242 GCA_900618425.1 Echinostoma caproni
CATCCACTCAATCCCGATTTATCTGCTTGGCGTTCCCACGCTTCAACTTGATTCATTTTTCGCTGCTTGCCCTCTCGCATAAACATTCACCGCGACTCATCGGTTCCCTATTTGGCTCGTATTCTCACTGACACGGTGAGGATTCGTAACGAACTAATTTTAAACTTACAAAGATGAACACCTATTTAAGTTTTATCATTGTTGTATATTATTTTCATTTCGTTTTTTATCTTACTGTAACGGTGAACACATTTTTGACTGAAATGTGGGCACAGTCGCCTGCACAAGTCATTTATGGTACAATATAAATTTGCCTCACTGCGTCCAATATTTGGGGCTGTCATTCATGCTACACATGACCTGTGTCTGGTTTACGGTTACCATGCCAATGGCATATTATCCCTTTCCATGTTCTTTTCTCTCTAATGAATATTTTCATTCTTTCTTTCTCGGCACCGTTCCATACAACTTTCAGGCACTTAATCGTAGTGGTTCTCCATTGCTCCTGGATGATGCACTTTCCAGCACTCCTGTCGATTCACATCCACATGACTTGAACGGACCGAATTCGGTGAGCTGGATGAGCGACGCGGCGAGCAGTGATGCGTCACATCTGCTCTATCGCGAAATGGACCCATACAATCAGGCTGCATTTGTCGGCACAGATAACCGCGCCTCACCCGGTTCTGGCCAGTTCGATCCATCTGAACAGAACAAAGAAGGTGGTTGGGTTGCAGTGACCAAGGTGTCCGATGCGAAACACGGGACTACAGTAAGTCTTCTTTCTCATCTGCACGTTTCGCATTGGAGATGTGTGATCGTGCATATTCAACTGCATTCGATAACCCTTCAAGTAACGTTTTCGGTCAGTATTTTCTTTCAGAATTTTCCTCCCTCATAATTTATGAAGTTTTAGATGTGAAATTCAGTCACCGCATTGGTTTTGCTTATTTGGCTTCACCGCGTTTATTGAGATAATCCCGATACAACAGTTGCCCGAAGTATACTAAACTTTCCAATGAATTCCCCGTCGTATCTTCCTGCCGGCTGAGCATCTTTCTAACGTCCAAAATATTATATTCCTTTTACTACTTGCTGTGTAACACCGGCAGCTCTATTTAAACCGCCTGAAAGCTAATGCATTGACATTATGATGATGAACGGTTCAGCATCGCTTAACCGAATGGTAGCACTCACATCACCGTTCTACTTGCACCGGAATGATGTAATTTCTAATCTCTTGAGTCACACACTTCCCAGCACACTTGCACAAGCTTGCCACAGGATTCCGCACAAAGGCTCTAAGAAATAAGCGAGTGACGCGTAGTCAAACTGATACCCCCCGCTCCCTAAACCGTCGGAGCACGATCACACCGCCGTATACTGTTCTTCTACCGTTTAGGCATATTGACCGTTTTCCAATGAGCTCAACTTCATGTTTTTCCGGCTCATGGTCATCTTGCTTGCCGTTTTCAGTGTTGATGGCCTCAGGGGATGGATTAGTCTCCAGATCGCATCAACGCGCGAAATCTTTTGTGGTTGTTGTAGTATCAACCTGTTATCTGCGAAAGCCAGTGTTTTCACCAACCCAAAAAGTACCAAGGTTCTCACTAGTTTTACGCCTCAATGCATCTCATCATTTTGTGACCTTGTAAGAAGACAACTACCTGGCTTCTGGGTAACCGATCGTGGCACATCGTTTGTTGTCTGTCGAAAGGCGTGACGGTCTACCTGACTCACATATTCATTGCATTGATTCCGTGTTCTACTGCCAGCGGCTCGATGAGAGAAGAAAGCCCAAAAATTGAGATAAGCGTCATGTTTCTTTACCGCTGTTCAGCGTCTACTAATGCTCAATCGTATCAGTCATTCATAAAAAAGGTTGAGCTGGTGTGCTGTTTTGCACAGGAGATATATGGAATCTGTAGCCTGATCCGGGGCTTTAGTTATTTATCGTCCGCAACAAATTCTCACGCATTTTGTTCGTGGAGCGGGTTCAATTGTCAATCAACTATGCATGGTTTTAAAACAATCTACCATTTTCTGTGAAAGGGAGAGGTGAGCTAACGTGGAATGGGCTCCTAGGTGGGTACGTTGCAGAAGTTTTTTGTATAAAATTATCATTTCTTGTTATCGGAGCTGGCTTCGTTTTATGGCTGGCTAATTTCTGTCAAACTGTATTTACCAGGTAATGTACTTGAGTATCTTTCTGATCTTGTCTAATCATCCAACGCGGTTATATCGTTCTCAACACAGTTAAACCTGGACAAGGAATGGCGAACAAATTCGTTTTCAGTGATTCGTAGTCATGCCAAATACACCACAATGAATATCACACTGCTTATATATATGTAGCGGTATTCAAACATGAAAAAACCAATCAACTGTTTTGGGAAAAGGAAAATAACATCATAGGTTAACTGGGGCTAATTTTGTCTTAGGACCGGACGTGGGATTCGCAATGATCACATAATTGTTAGATCATCCGATCGTTGAAATAAATCACACTATGAATGTGATCGAGGTATTCCGTCCCCTGTATCGGGTTCGTGGTCGACTATCAGAGCAGGTTCGATGTCGTCTGCTGGCCACAGCGGAGGCGGTAGTAATTCGGCGGCACAATCCCCTTCTGTGTGGCCGAAAACAATTTGTGCAGGCGCTCAAGCTCCCTTGGCCCTCTCACTACACACCCTATATCCCGAGTGGTTCCAACGGTGGGATGATCTAGCAATTGTGATTATTGAGAATCCCGCGTCTGGTCCTAAGACAAAATTAGCCCCAGTTAACCTATGATGTTATTTTCCCTTTCTGAAAACAGTTGATTGGTTTGAATATTGCTATATATATAAACAGCATGATATTTATTGTAATGTATTTAGCATGACTACGAATCACTGAAAACGAGCTTGTTCGCCATTACTTGCTCTATTTGAAATGTGTTCTGTGGGACTGTTTGGACAAAAAAACTAATTGAAATTTGAACTGAACAACCGTCGTCACAGCCAAGTGCAGTTGCTCGACTTCTTGCATTGTCGAATGAGAAAAATGAAATCGAACAAATTGATTCCTTGCATTTCGTTTTATTTCTTGTTCACCAGTTTTCAGCGCTCAAGCAATGCTGTAAGTGTTTTTATTTATTTATGTGAGCCCATTCTCACCAAACTAACTGTCATTTTTTTACGGTTGCGGAGTTTGTTCATTATTTGTTTTACAATTCTGTCCACTTGTTTCTCTCACCCGGGCATAATATGTAGACATGTCGATGAGATTTGCTATCTAGTAGGATGGTCGGGTGAAATTGGTTTGGATCCTGGCTAAATTCACCGGTTCGAATGTTGTCACCATCTCTGCTCAACTTTGGTGGTGAACAACGTCGTTGTCGTCCGACTCTGACCCACATATCCTCCCTAGGTCATATGTGATTCACTTTATCAAGTGTCAGGGCCTAGGTTTTCCATCACCTGTAATGAATAATGGGTCCGTAAGGGTTACTGCTTCAGCTGATTATCACACAATGGCGTGTGATAAGAGATTCTCACTCATCACAAATCCTACAGTTTTACGCAACATTGACCAAAGAAAATCTGAAAGTCCATACAGATATGCATTATTTCAACGCACCCATAGAGGGCAACAGAGCGTTTGGCTCTAACGTCCTGTCTGTTGCGTAATCCACGCGGTCAATCACTACGCTTTTATGTTCCGCTTTCGATTACGGCTTTTAAGCTTCAAATATTTTTCAATTGTGGCGGGCGGTTGACAAACGATGAAAATATTTACGTTCCACTAATAGTAGCAGTCCGTTTTTCTAGCTATCTAGTAGATGCATCTCACTCCGGTCCTAATACTGTCTATTCAATTAGGTCCAATGGACAGATTTTAAACGCCCAATCATTAATCCAAGTTTTGCCATTGTCTTACACGTCGCCAGAGGTTGCGCACTGAGTAATTCCGGTGTGTTCGGTGACCGTGAACATACCACCTCGGCAGTGTTATTTCGGTTTTCGTCTTTCTACAGTCCACTGGGGGAACTGTCAGCGTAGTAATTCGATGGTCAAAGTCTACGTGACATCAACCGTTAAATTCACTCGAAATAGTTCTCAAACCATGGACAGACAACAAGTTAGGTTGGTTATATGCTATCGGCCGTTCGTTCAACCAAAACATGGAAATCTAAATTGTCAAAATGTTTTTCGCTCTCCACTCGTCGATGATCTGACCAGGTACGGGGATTCTGGCTTCCTTCATCTATACTAAAGCATATACAAGCGCGCCACTGTGATCGCTCATCAGATTTTCATTTTGTTATCAACATGCATTAATTGCGAGGTCTTTTCCAAATATAATGTTATTCGATTTCGTGATATTGCATTCTTTGCCTGATGGTGCCGATAAATTTAGTGTTGTTTATAACAGTGATGTTTCATCCGAAGCGGAGCTCTTTCCAGTGTAACTTTCTGTTCTGATGCCCTCATCGTATTCGTCGAACACTGGTTTTCTACGGAACACAACTGCCCCGCGCGTGTATCGCATTTTCCTATTTTTTGGCGCGTGCAACTTTTGCGTTCGGGATTGAAAGTGGTTACCTAGTACATTCTGACCCAGATCCGATCACTGTTCGCCGGTAAGGGAGATGCGGCTGGAACTATTTATCAACGGTTCACTATCGTTTACACCCTTAGAACATAACTGTGTCAGGATATTGACGTTGTTGGTACGGTCAGATTCTATTCCTTCGTAGAAGCACAAACCTCGTTTACTCCGCCGTTACCAGATTACCCTGAGTTGTCCTGTCATCTGTCATACACCCATCAAGCGGTCGAGTTTTTTTCACCGTTCGCTGAAAGCGTTTGTGGTTAGAAATTCTGTGCGTTGATGTTAATACATTAGACTTTGGCATCGATCACCGGATGATGTACATGCATTTGTGTGTGCACCAGGAGATTAAAACTAACCGTTTTCTTGCACCTGTATTTCATCGTGTGCACAAGCACGATGAATCGCCACATCCAATCACCTCAGTGCGCATTGGTCAACTGACTGGCGTGTGTTGCTCTTCCGTTTTGTGCGTGCGCGTTTATGTAAGGACGTGCGTGGGTGGACATATAACTGCACTGTTTACGTGGTAAGATGCGTATGATGTGGTCTACCCGCCCACCCATCCGCATACTACGCACCTTCGTCTTATTGATGTTGCAAGCTTTCCAAATGCCAAACAATTCTGACTCGATCGTCCCATCGTTTACCGTATTTCTCACCATGCCCCTTTCCATCACTCAAGATAGAAAACAACCTTACCACCACCAGCAAGCAAGCAATATCCCCATACCTGCGATTCGCCACGTCAATCACAGAGGGTTTTGCGTGAAACAGACTGTCTTGCTGAATGATTCCATTTAATCAGACTAGAATAACTGTCCGGATACCCAGTCTTTGTTGTTAATAAGAAAAATGCTTAGCGTAATTTGCACGGCATCCGTCCTCCCGATCACAATGACTACTTCTCCTGTCTGTCTGTTGGAGGGGATGTTCACATTCACGGTCCGGCTAGAAAACGCTGTCATGATGGTTTACATCTGCTGATTAGTATTGATTGACTTTTAATATTTTCTCACGTTGGCCTGGTGTCAGGCATCATCTAGACATTGGTCCACTATTGAACTAACCGGGAGAGCTTATGAGTTCATTTGTTTATCGCTTTTCGAGTTTTATGATCGTCAATCCTTGTTATCGTCATATATACACACAACCGGGTGATTTCACTATCTCAATTCAAGGAGGAGGGGGATAGATTAATACTGACGTTGCCGCGAATGTCCAACAAGCTTACATGCAGTGCTGTGTTCGTTTAATAAAATACGTTTTGTGTTCCCTTCGAAAAATGAACAGTTTCGCAGAATTTCTTTCTCTTTTCCGAGGAATTCATGAACGCTCTGCTAATTGTCACAGATTTTAGATGCATAGTTTCACAAACAACTGTCAAGAGCAATCGTTTAAGAAGAATCATGCTAAATTCGTTTGCGTTCTTGCGTAAGCATTTCAGTGCGATCGGAGTTCAACAACCAAAGCTTTACACAGTGTGTTTAGACACAAAGTCTGCTTTTATCGACAATGTTTTTCCAAGACATGTGTCACAAGTGGCGCCCGCTGCACATTATTCTGTTTGCCCGAGTGATACCCGATCGTTCACATCGTTGTCCTGGGGCAGATGAATCGAGTTCCGCTGATTGGCATACCTCGGGTGAATTTGTTGAAGGGACTCCAGAAACGGCTTTCATTTTCGATCATGTCTGAAGTTATAGTTTACCGATTCTATGTGACCCGCATGCTCGTTGTTTATTTATCACACCACGAAATATGGGCTTGTAATTTTAAATAATGATAATAACTTTCAAATTGTTTGACTATAGTGCAATATGCCTTCCTTGTTTGATTAACTGATACAGTACAGTTTCGCATTCAGACCTATAGAAGGCGACATTGTTTCAAAGTTACAAACCGTATAGTTTTTCTTGTGCTCCATGGAAATTAGTCACCCATACCTACGCAATCAATGCCACCCTTGCCAATGGTTGAATCGGAGAAACGGGAAGAAGACTGTTCGTGTTCGCTAAGAAGCATTCAGGAGTAGGCACCAAGCGTAGACTTTTTTAACCAATGCAATTTGAATGCATTCTTCGTATATACCTATTTATATATATATCGTCTGAGGTTAGACTGTGCTAAATCGATAACTTTATGGCATTCTTTATAAAAAAGAAAGAAGTTCGATGATTTGCTTATGGGCACCCAGGTGAAGGTGGATGAATCTGACCCACATTGCAGGTATTTTAGCCAACTCCTGTAGGTGAACTGCCAGTGGTTCACCGATCCGGTCATAGCCTCGGATGCTGTCTTTTCGTCCTATCGCTTTGCTGGGAAAACATCGCCGCCACGAGGTAGCCGTGAGTAGGGCTTCATCAATACAGGCTATTTGAGGTGCTCAGTCTTGTAGATGCGTTCCACAAGGTGTAAGGGAGAGCTGATCAGCCACATACCTAGACCACCTTTCTCCGACCATGCTGTTACTTTCGGAGACAGTTCAGGAGGGCAGCAACATGGAGGGCCAGCTGTGTAACAGAACTTGGACTATTCCTTTGTAATTGATCAAAGTCACAACATACATCCCGTGTAGCCGGTCGGCAAACAGTTCCACAGAAAGCAATTAATGATAATATTCAAAGACCAGACTACGAGCAAACCAGATCGAATAAAGGTCGATATCAACGCAGATGAGGCGCCAATCTGAGTTGAGTTCAGCTAGCCCCGTGTACACACAAAAGATAGTCCAGCACCGCGCAGCACGACAGAATTCCTGTAGACTGAGTGAAAGAAGAGAAAGGGAGCTGATACAGTGGCCGGATTGAATGGAGGTGAAGATGAAATAATAGGGTAGGATAGTGACGCGCTGATGCTATTGTCTCCAAGATAACCGCAACCGAAAACTAAGCGATGTGGTGTTGGTACTTAGAGGTTCAGGTTAAAACCAGGCCTTGTTTGAGCTTTCTATCACTTTTTAGCGCACCTGGCGGACACCAAATGCCCGTTATGTACGACTAATCGCGGTTTTACTGACAGGATCCGTTCACCATCCAAAGCAAACGAAAACAAAACGGCTAGTTAGATTCGGTACCAGTTAATCAGAAAGCAGTGCGAATAAAACTTACGTCAACAGTGCAGCAACATGGGTTGTATAAACCACGCAGACAAGGGAGGGTTTGGGTCTATTCAGGATAGACACGGATTCGGATCGTTCCAAAGAAAAAGCTTCTTGCGTCACCAGCGAACAAGGGAGTCACAACAAACGAAGTCTTAACAATTCTAGTAACCACAGTTCATTACTGTCGGGCCAATCAGAAGTGTGATAAATACTGACACAGAGAGCAGGGTGCAAGACAGAATGTGACTGATTTGTTGACACGGTTAAATTCATGATGGATGAAAAACAAAAAAGGTGATCGACGGAGTGCAATTTCAAGGTCAAACTTATGACCAAAAAGCAAAGGGTAGGGCGGCGAACGGACAGACATGCCAACTGGGAGGGGGGATAATAATAAAGCGAGGCTAAACGTAATGTGTTATGTTCAACCTATGTAAAAGTTCGTTTAGTGACACGGTGCTTAAGAAGTGCTGACGTGTGAATGAAGCCAAGGGAAGTCGAACGCTTGGTATGTACTGTGCGATTGCTCCATCGTTTACCATCGTCTCGTCCCTCTCACTCGTGAGCTTAAACAAGTAAATTCCCTCTGACCCTTTTCTGTGATCTGATCGGATCATATTCCGCGATCTGCGGCGCTTAAAATCCCTCACTCCAAGACGAAACTGTCTGATTACCGGCCTGCACGTTTTGTAATGCTCTTGTTGTTGTGGCTGATGGCACTCTTGCTGCACAGTGGAAAGACACTGGGCCTGCCTGAGACTCACGGCTGTAAACAAGGTGTGGTTTCTCACTTGGGTTAGCTGGGCAAGCACCAGGTCCCTTGTTCGGCTGAACCATTCGACGGATCAATAAATGAACCCGATCGGTTGTGTGATTTTCGAGCCGGCACAGGAGGAGGATAGGTTTCGAATCCGATGCTGCCCAAGTGTTGGTGGAGAATCACTTGTGGAGCGGTGTGCCATGTGGGAAATTCGGAATGGAAAATGCTCAAGCCATGATGACACTGGGCCACGCTTGACTCGTCTAAGATACACGCACTATTTTACGAATCGAGCTCGGTAAACAGATAATCATAATAAACTTTAAACTTGTCTTAATAATGAACAACAATATCCCCTAATGTGGGCCCACGCAAAACTCTTCCTGTTTTTTCCCAACTGGTTGCTTTCGCGTTAAACGATCTCGCTAACTATGTCGAANCGAAGGTAGAATTACGAAAGAAAGAACAAATATTGCGGAACAAAATATATTCATATTATAAAAGTTGTTCCATATTTTTCCATTCTGCTGCTTGCATAGCAAAATACGATGAAGATAGTTTTCTTCCACCTTCAGAATGGTAGCAGTTGGAATACTCTTGCACTGCCCCACAATAATCTGTTTATGCTCCTCGATCGTTCTCGGTTTCCGGGAATAAACTGTTTGCTTTAGATATCCCCAGAGAAAGAAATCCAAGAGACAGATCAGGTGATCTTGGAGACCATTCCATCTAATGCGAGAGTGTACGAGTCATTCAATCGTATCCATTTGACAAGTGTTGAATTCTCTCTCCATCTACCCCGCCCACCTACTTCATCTCATGTTTATGATCCTTGGCTTCCGAATCAGATATTTTTGTGTGCATGTCATACAAACCGTTGAATGCTCTGGGTTTCTTTTATTCGATTGCTTATTTTATCTGCTGTAAACTGGTGTTGGGTGTGTCATATTCGGCTTACTTTGTTCCGTTTATTGCTTTGGTCACATTGCATATTGTTCTACTTAACCGTCTCTGTTGTTCATCAGTGTCGCAAGTTTGCTAAAACGATACCATCGCAAAGGTTCGTATTTACTGTTGAGATCCTAAACGTCGTTCTGATATTTTGTGTATGATTCTAAACCCCATGATTACCTTTTGTTATAGTGCAGAGATAACAATTTGAAATACATGTACCCCACCCCCCTGACATCATCATAGTAACGAGTGATGGAGCTTGAGTTTATGAACAACCTCGTTTTTGCAAGTCTAATTTACTAACGCAAATCACATTTGGAGGTGCCACATCTTGTGACAGCGAAATTCATACACTGCTCGCTATACTGCTTTGTGTTCGGTTTGGTGCCTAAAATCTATTGTCCTAATCAGCGGTCAATATTTCTTGTTCTTCTCTGTTTCACTACTTTTTCCAATACATACCTTCGTATGTTAATCAATCAGCGTGGCAAACTTGTTGATCACGAGGACCAACTGTTCAGTTATTGCAGACAGGTGCCCCGTGACTTGTACTAGGGGCCCACATTACGCCCCAATGAAGTGTTCCATTGGGCCATCTCAAAAATGTCTACCATCAAATTTGAATTGTCGTTTCTGCCAGGACTTTACGAACCGATACAAACTATTGACGGCAACGTAATCCCATCTCGTAAAATTTAGTCATATCCTGATAGTTTGCAACATCCTTTCCTCCGTAACGGGCGCTACGATAGCAGTTTCATACAGTTTCATCCAACAGTAAATCATTGCCCAGTTTTTATACAACCACAAGGGCACTATATGCTCTTTGTTTAAAAAAGATCACTGTTATACGAACCAGTCGGATCCATAGACATCGTGAGCTATCATTCAAGCCAAACAGATGTAATGGAATCAGATTGCCGAAACAACTGATGACCCGAAAGATGTGGGTAAATGATAATTTCTAGCGAATCAAGAGTACCACAAGGACAGTTTCTCCAATGAAGTCCATTCACACGCACATTTATTATTGGTTTGAACTCCGATGACCCAATGGAGTGCATACCACCAGCAAGAAGTTTGAGATAATCTACTGCAACATTAACCCCACGGAGTTCGAGCCGATCGTATTGTTGAACTAGGTCCAATGCAAAGCTCTCTTCTGTCATAATCAGCATGGATTCAATAGTTGACTTTGATGGCATCTAAATTAAATGCTAGGTTGTGGCTGCACGTGGAGCGTTGATATTCGGGCGTCGGCCATTGGACTAGCAGTCCGCACGGTGCTGTGAGAATCACACTCCGGACACTTCCTTAATCTGAAGATCATGATATTTTTCCCACCTTGTGGAAGAGATGAATATCCTCACAATCACAACTTTTCCAACAACTGTGAGCCTCAGAAATTGCAAAAATGGTTGACTTTAACGCTAGCTTCCGTTTGTCTGTCACCTAGTTACAACTACACGTGATTCACTGAAATAGTCGAGTAAAGCACCTGATTAGTTTTGATTGGGAGAGAACTTTTTTTTAGCAGAGTTGTTTCTGTTTGTTTGAAAATCCCCTATAAATACCTAGGCGGCAATGACGTCCGGAACTTGACCCAATTATCGTATGGTCGTAATTTTATCAGGACGCGGCTCAGTCATATTACCTTGATTGGTATGGGCTGTGGTAGACCTTTCCAGTCTGACTCAATATCACGGGTGCATGCGGGATAAAGAGAAGTACATATGTTCGCCTATCCGTTCCACTCACAATAACTGAACCTCTGTGTTTCCTATAAAAGTGCATTCATCGTTCATATTCATCGGGTCGCTCGGACCTGA
>UZAN01059536.1:0-11235 GCA_900618425.1 Echinostoma caproni
CGCAACGGCGCCGCAGATGTCTCAAGTTAACCAAAATGCCAACCGAGCCTTCTGTATGCGAGCTGACACGGGTATGCCTGACCCTACCATCGAAACTTATGCCTGATCCGTGTCACGTCTGTAATTCGGATTAGGATTGGGAGGATGAGGCGGATGAGGAGGGTCATGGTAGGTTCAGAGTGACTTCACAAATTGTTTTTGGGTGCACAAGACAAATTCCAACCGAAATGCTTCAGTCTCTCTCTTTCTCACTGTATGATCGGACTCGACGAGCTGTCAAACGATGACGATAGGAACATTAGTGAAAAGTGAACTAACTTTCCATTACTGTTCCTCTCGCAGAGACCACTGGATATTTATGTGACCAAATCCAGGGGAAGAAATTACAACACCCCTGAACGACTTGATGAACAGGTAGAAAATTAGCGACGACTGAATAGTTTCCAGGACTTTCACAAAATATTATTAATCAGAGTACCGCTCATTGTAGATGCCGAGCAGTGTAACGAAAAACTATTCACACCAAGCACTGATGGAACAGAAACAGCAACGTCTCGTGCACAACCAGTGGATCGGAACGAAAGAACTTCAGACGGTAGAAAACATTTGAGCCCAGTTTGTTTTTATCCCTTTTTTGTATCTGTGTTCTAACGAACTGATCTGTGGGTGTATGTGATCCCCTCTGACTCCCGCCTTACGTGGAACCCACATATGTACCCCCGAGATTGGCCACTAAACGTTTGTGTCACCGAGTGTGTCTATCTCGTTAGCCGTATTGATAACTGATAACTGATTATGGTTTTATGTCCCACGCCAGTTTAAAATTTGGTCGGTCCTTGTGTGGTGAAAACACGGACCACGAAGTCATTTTGAATTGAGTGTGGGACTGGACGTTTTGGTTCATGATTGCTTTTTGCATTTTCTCTGTCTTGCAGGTCGTTTGGACGCCCCCTCCACAGAGAACCTCCGGTAAGAATTGTGTCCTATCTGTGCTTCAGTGAGACTGTCGGTGAGTGACCACTGGGAACCGCGCAACAGCTCGGACTGCGCTGCTTGGAATCAATCTCCTGCCAGTGTGTTTCGAGTAGATTTACAGGTGGGGTCAGTTCTGCTTACCATATTTGTCGCGGTACGAATCACTCGAAATAGCTGAGCATTAAACCTTGCAACTGACACAGCTACAGCCATTCCAGATACTTTATCACTATGCGAATGATGAGGTTGTCCCATTTTGTCTAGGCTTGACGTTGAACCAATTCTTGGATCTTAGCATTGGCCCCCGAAGTCTGTAACTCGATCGGAAAAGAAACGAAATTTCGTTATATATTCCGTTTAGCAGAGATTTGGGACACTTTTGTCAGCTAGGACACCCAAGATCCAAATAACCGTCTGTATCGATTTCAACCTAGGAATCAAGTTATGCAACTCAGAAACCACGAAGAAAGGGATAACTGAAAACAAGTTACCGAAGAAGAATACTCACCAAGTACCGGGGCATATTGCTAATTCCGGGTCGTTCAGTTTGTGTATTTCATTATCTGGAAGTATCCCTGATTCCTGGGAAGCTGTTTGGATAACATCACCACCCCAAAAAGGCTCTTCCAAATACGGACTAATTGCTTGCAAATCAGCATTATTCAAAGTTTTCCAACGAGTCCTTTTTAACCGGATGACTCTTTTATCTGTCAACCATAACCCTATTCAATATGCTTATAAACCTTTGCTTTCCACTATTGATTGTTTTGCTCACATTGTTCAGTCCGTTTCATCCTTAGTGGATAAAAGGTCTGGCATCATCCGCTTAATTTTTCTTGATTATGCTAACGCTGTCGGATCACTTGACCTCTGCATTCGTATTCAACGTTTTTCGGATTGTGGTCTGGCACGTGATTTGTTGAATGTAGTGATCAATTACTTCACTCATAGGACGCAATTCATTCTTGGTAACGGTTAATCTTCCTCCATGTTAGAGATTCTGGGGTTTTCAGGATGCTATTTTGTTTCCATTTCTTTTTTCATTGTACGAAAATAAACTTCCCATCCACTCCCCCACTTCATCGCGTGCAAGTATGCTGATGACGTAGTGGTCGATTGTCCCTCGACTGATCCTGACTGCTGCTGTCAGCTTCAAGTTTATCTAAATAAAAATTTTAGTTGGCCGTCGCCCCCATGTTTGATGCTGAATGTAGGTAAATGTGTAGATGTTTCTTTTAGCCTTTAAAAGGCAAGCATTATTAAACCCTATCCTGTTAACTTTCTGTTAAGCTAACTCTGTCAAATATCTTGGAGTTACTTTGTTACACAATCTTTCTAGGTCCAAACATTTTGAAAACATTTACATCAGGGTTCGTAGGCTCTTCTCCAACGCTTTTAGGTTTAAAATGCTCAGCACTCCCCCGAATGCAATTCTTAAATTTGTGACTGCATGTATTCTTTCACACTGGTTGTACTGTTCCCCTGCTTGTGCTTCACGAGCACTGATGATGTCACCTCGGCTGATGATCAAACGTTTGAAAACAAATTGCCAAGCTCGGCGAACAGACGAAATGGAAGTAAGAATGTTCACCCCAGGAATTGCCCTGCCCCTAGTGTAACCCGGAACCAAAGGTTTCTCTTCCGGTAAATGAGGGTCATCACAAACCCAAACTCGCGAGCCATTGGGAAAGATGGAAAACGTGAATGGACTGATCACTCCACGTTGTTGTTTGGAAAACAGAGTGTGGTCATTTTGCAGTGAATCGCAGTACCTGAGTCTGATTGAATACATACAACAACAGCGAACTAGCTTCCGTTCCATCTCTCCTCCTCCCCCCCCCNCCCCCCCCCCCCTCGCTCACACACACACACCCCCCCCAAAAAAAATAATAAAATAAAAGTTTTTCTATTCTGTTTAGAATTGTAACATATCAGTCTGTTCCACAACGTTGTGCTGCTTAGCCTAGTCTACAAGCCAATTTCAATGCTCTCGTTTGAGATTTCTTCGCCCGGAGGTGTTTGATTTGACTTCAGTAGCTGCTACTATTTTACGCCTGTGAAAGCCTCAGTGTATGATCGGGGGTGGGTATCTATAAAGGTTGCCGCTGGTCACCCACCGTTTCCTTGCACCTCGAGCGAAATGCTCCCCTTACGACCAAGCGTCTCGAATAGCCTCTGCCCTACTTACTGCCTTCCTCTGGCGGAGGTGTTTTCAACCAGAGTGAGAGGACAAAAAGCCGACTTCCGGGACTATAACCGGATGGTGAACTGCCGGTAGTTCGCTTTAGGGTAGTTGGCCAGACCTTGAGTCCAAACCAACCCATAGGAGGAACCACACACACACACGCACATCTTCCCAGATGTGGCAGTAGTCACCGGCTCGATTGGACACCAAGGTGTATTCGACACCTTGAACGTCTTAGTCCGATGAACTGGGCACCGGCCCCCAATGGATTGCGGTTTTCACACACCGCCTCGATGCCTTGCAGGTCAGGCTTTGTTGAGCCAAAGGCTCCAATTGTGAATTCCTCAAGAAAATGGACCTGCCTTCACCTGGGCAACCTGGCAGTATTCCGCCCATATACAAATCATATAGATTATCGTTCCATGATTTGTTTGACACAATCTGCATTCAGACGTGTGTGGAAATATATATATATATGTATACTACTACTACTATTTTGCACGACCAAAGGTTTTATCCGATATATCTCGGGAGCATAGGACGATTGACTTCGTACTGGTTGGTTCTCGTCTCATCTTTAAATTGCACTTTTTCTGTTATCCCAGCAAATACCGCCAACTGTGAAAATTACGAAAACGCCGCTATAGAGGGGATTGTTTGCTCTATTCAATATGGATAGATGGAAATAGTGGCATTTAGTTAGGACTAAATCACAATTTCTACATTTATCTTGAACTCGACGATACCGCCGTTCTTTGAAACATTTTTGCCCAACTCCTCACATATTGTGGTATTAGTCCTCCGAAACTGGAACGCATTGATCACAGAGCAATTCTGCGTGCTCGTTGGTTATAATCAATTTTGGCAGATTTTGGTAAGAATCACGTGACAGAGGCAGATAATTTTATATGTTCTTGCGTACGTGCAGCTTAGCCCAGTACTGAGTTACCAACGCACCAGAGAAAGAACAAATTGTCAACGTTTTAGGAAATACACGTCCCAACTTTCGATAGCACTTAAAATATTCCAACGGTTGATGACGAGTGCCTTCCCAGCTAAAATGACGCCTCAAAAGACATAACACATACGTGCACATTCAGATGAGATGAGAAACCCTAACCTCATCAATGACGTTGGATGATGGAAGCGTACGTGTTTCAGGGATCATTTATGTCCTTTTGAGTGACTTCTCTTCCAACAATTCACTGAATCCGAGATGCTTTATGTTCAACGAACAAGTGATCGATAATAATGACAGTGCTTACGGACCGAATGATACGTTTTGCTATACAAATTCTTCTATCCTCAGGTTGTATTATCACAAGGTCTCCCGAGGCCAGGTAGAGACAATATTGAACCCCGTTTTTGTAAGTCTCCTATGCTTCATTGTGTGAAAGATTTTTTTGAATTCGTTAATATTTTGGAAAACATGACAGTATACCCACAGAGACTGCATTGGATAGATGTGGATTCACTTTTTACTAATGTGCCACTTTATGAAACAGTTGATTTCTTCCAAGCTTGTCCCCCTTCATACTCCTCTTGATACCTCTTGATATCTTCGTGATATATAAAAGAGAACTTATTCTTATGCGCATAGAAAACATTTGTTTACGTTTGAAGGGATCACATATCATGTCAATGGACAGTCCATTGGGTTCCATTTTGGCAAATGTGTTTCCAGGAATGATTGAGAAAAAACTAATTAATATGTGGACGATATTTTTATTTTTACAGATGATGAACATTTTAAAACACTTTCACAACAGTATAACCCAGTCCATCCACGCCTGTCTTAATTTCTTGAAATAGAAACCGACAACTATCTAACTTTTTTCTAGATATAAAAGTTAGGAGACGAATAAGTGGGACACTATACCACTCAGTTTACCGAATAGCGACATAGAATGGTCGGTACCTACAATGTAGCGAAACCACAACCAAGGGAACGGGCTTGGCAGAAGTAGCTGGGAAAGAAGACCCTGTTGAGATTGACTCTAGTCCGATTTTCTGAGGAGACATGACGGGTGTAGAAAAAGTGGGAGACAGGTCCTTCGGGGCTTGTCGTCAGTGAAATACCACCACCGCCATTGTTGCTTTGCTGATCAAGTAAAACGGGAACTTGATTCTGGTTCTAAGCTCATGCTGACGTCGAGGTGGTGTATGCTGCGGGGGTAGGTGTGTTGGTCACGTCAGGTTAGTCGTCGCCTCGGTCGGGGCGTTTAAAGGTCACCATGGTGCGCGCCAAAAGTAGAGGTCAATTATAGATCGTGTATTCCCGGCTGATCAACTCAGATTCAGTCCCTCGACTTGTGGAATTGATCTGGACCAATGTAAACACGGCTGGTTCTGTCTTACACACTGTTAACCAGTTCACCTGCAGTTGAGGTGACGCATACACGGGCAGAAAAATCCATCAACTCTCACAACGAATGACCGAACATATTCCGAAGTGGTTGGTGAAGTCGATAACGTACCCGATGATTAATGACCAAGTGATCACAAGAAATCCAGGGTCATCTGTTGCAAAACATATCTTGACAAAAGGACACACAGCTGACCCCAATTAAATCTTTCAAACCACTATTACGCAATCGCAATGCTAAACTCTCAGCAATCAGTGAGGCACTGCTTATTCGATTACATCACCCGACCTTAGTAATCTTTGCATGTTTGTACATTCACCATAACAGAATAACACCGTGTGCCTGCTTGTTTTAAATCATTGACTGAGAATATTAAACGAAGTGTTAACATCTCGCGACATTTGTCTTATTTCTGTAGTGATGAATTTAAGTAAACATCAAAATGCTCGCTTTCCATGACGGTTAGATAGCAAGTAGTCAGGTTGCGAAAATTTCCAACCGAGTCATAACCCTAGGGGCTAGTGCTTAGGTAAGCGAAAACCGGTACTCACAACCAGCTTGCATAGATCAGTTGTATTATATCGTATACAGGTGTTGACCAAACTCGTTCAACTTCACCCTCGTTTCGAAAATCCATTTCAGGTTGCAATATCGTAGTTATATATAGATGGCTATGAGTACAGTGTATTTATTCCTGACTTTATCGCCAACATCTACGTTCTTAGTTCATTTCTATCACCATTTGAATGTGCGCGACCTTGGGTGTCGCTATAAAATTTGCAGTAGTTCGAAAGTTACAGCTTTGATTTAGAAAATACTTTGGGCAAAGTAGCATGGGTTTTCATTCTTTTTAATAGATGATTCGTGTCCTATGAGAGTTTCTATTAGGTTGAGCAAATGCATTCTAAATTTCTATTTTCTTTTCATTCAGTGCACAGTAAATAAGCAAATTATTGAAAATATACTAACTTAAATAAATTTCTAAATTATTAGGCTGCAAACTACTCACGCATTATCTCCAATAACTGTCACTCTAAAAATGCGTTCACGGAAGTCATCCTTTTCATATATGAAGGTTGGCATATCAGCTCGCTTGAGCTTGATCTTAGAAAACGGTTAGACTCAAATAAATATTATTTTTTCACATTTAAAGAGTTTTTAGAGGGGTCGATTTCAATGTCCAATTCGTTTTAATAACCCGCAGCTGGGATTTTAATTAATTCGGAAACTTTTCCCTCTATCGGAAACAGGGATAAGTTAGCTACCTTGCCACTGGTCGCCGGCGTTAAGGGTGTGCGGTGTATTAAAGGAAACTTGCAAATTCTGTTTGGCAGTTAACTTGGTGGACTCCGTGCTAAAGCGACTGTCTCCGGTGCTCAAAAATGAAGAGGAGCAAATGGAACATGGACGAGATGAAAGTGTAATACCTGTATAAAGTCTATGAGTCATTTCAATAAATAAATTACAGTTACGTTTTCTACTGTGACCTTGTTATTTTACAACCTGATGCATTAGCAAAAATCGTTGAAATCGCGAAATTGTACATTTCAATGGCATGTGGCTAATAGACGCAGTGACACAAGTGGATATTATATCAGATATGTTGCGTTTAATGTGCGGCAATATTATATTCAATCCCGTGAATGAGGCTGGAAAAACGAAGCATTGAGAGGAACAAATGTGATGAAAATCAGGATGTTGCACGAGTTTGGTCAATACCTGTATATTCAAAATGAGAAACGGTTTGATCAGCTGCCCGGTGGCCAAGTGGGTAGCATGCTTGTGTTCTACCTGTGAGGTCCTGGGTTTGATTTCCAGTTGGGTCGATGGATTCGCACTGCTGATGAGACCCAACTAGGTCAAATTAGCTGTCCAGTACTTCCCAGCTTTTCATGTCACGCCTCGTTTACACAACGAAAAGCAATATTCCGGTACTGAACTGTCCGCGCTATTTGATTTGTTGGCTGATTGGACGCCTAATTGGTTTATCCTAATTAAGTGTAATTCTCTCATCTAATTTGGCCCGTTTTCTGGGCTGTCCGTTTGTTTCCCCCCACCCACTTGTCCACGGATCCGGGTGCCCTTCCTGTGCTGATTCATCAAACCAAAAAGCTTTGCTTCTTTAGTTGCGTACACAAGAACTTGTTTTCAGTCACAGAACTGATTTCCACTGTGAAAGCGGAAGACGTTTCTATGGTTAGACTGGCTTTTATTAAATCTGTTCCGTGTTTTTCTATCTCACCTGCAAAATAGCATTTATCCTATATATATCTTAGTGTACTGATCAATTTCACGAAAGTTTCGAGGGCAAATTTTCACGGCAGTTCTCAATTGCATCTTTCGACTCATCCTATCCGTCCTCAGCCGGCCCCTCTTTGTTTCTGTCATAAGATGACACTAAATTCTTCTATCTGTAAGTTGACTTTTCGAAGCCGACATCTTTTTCAAACTTAAGTGAAATGGAAATGGATTTCTTCTGGAACCGGATTGGGAACTATTGTTACGTGAATTAAAGTCGAAGGAGTAAATTCCATAACCCAACTACCTAGTAGACCGGAAAGTGAAGTGAGTTGGAAAACTTATGCTAAAACTGTTTCCGTGTTTAAAATATGGAAGTATGGGTGAATTGCTTGGATTTATAGCCGAGTTTAGCTGTTTATTCATTGCAAACGGCAACAACAGCGCTATTATATCCAGGTGTTGCGCTAATAATCAACTGAAATCCAATCCCATCTGATCTAATTGTACTGACTCTGTGTACTCACTTCTTTTGGCTGGTCAGTATCAGTTCCAGTTCAGACAAGATGTCGATGATACACGTTTCCGTGTTTAATCAGGTTGTGGCTAGCCGGGGGCATGATTGCTCCACCGAGGACTGCATCGTTGTGCAAACAAGCACAACCACTCTGTCTTCTCATTGTGGTCGGAGAGAGTTTGGAAAGTTTGGAAAGCTGCCATACCATTCAGTTCTAGCCAGATGTATCTGAAGCATCAGTGGTTTCAAACTTTCCGGTTATGTTCTTTGTGTGTTATCCACTCTCAATAGCCTCAGTTCACAAGTGTGTTAGCCATACGGTGGGTGGCTCGATGAATGAGCAGTGATATGTCTTTGTGTAAGCCGCTACGCAGCCACGTGGATGGGGTATGATGGGTATAGGAACGTTGTGAAAACCATCGTTTCAGAGCTAATTTTCCTCCAAACCGACGGCCTTGGCTTCAGATTCGATAGGGTCAGTTTCAAACTGTCAGAATCCTGCCCCTTGTAACAACAGTGCTGTCGGTAAATTCGAGGTTAGCTATTCAAGTATCGTGACTAACTCCATAGTTGACCCGTGAGTCGATATGAGCGCGTTGCATTACCCAGTATATGACGTAGTTGAACAGGATTAATGACAGGAGACAGCCCTGGCGGACACCGAAAACAAATGGGAACTCTGTTGAATCATCCCCATATGCGTGGATCATTGCTCGTGTTGTACAGTAAAATGAAATTATCCACATCGTGTACTTCTTCTGCATCCAATTAGCTCATAGTATACTCGAAAGAGACAGTCCATTGACAGGGTGAAACTGCACTGGTTTGAAATTGTTTCTGTGAAAAGTCCAGTAACAAAGCAGTCACACAGAATAGTCGATTTTTACTAAGTCTGATACACGGTTAGCTCGCACAGATTGGTGCTTCCCCTTTTCGATATAAGGACTTAGAGGTCCTGAGTTCGAACCCTACCAACACCACCAATCTTCATCATTTCCATATTATTACAGGCAGTCTTTGCATGGTCGTAGCTCCCTTTTGCTCCTCGACAAAATAGTTGACAGTCAATGCGTGGGTTCGAATCTCATCGAGGCTACTGAACTTTTCACAATCTCAACGTAAAAATGTTGGCATTCGAGATGTGACAAAATGCAGTCAATTTTCTAAAATTTCCTACCAATGAGAAGTCACATTTTCCAATACATGCCCACTCTTTAACAACCTAAACCAACCGTAAAAGTAATAATGTAGGTCCTGATTATACAATCTCGCCCCGTCAGTATGCGGCAATTCCTGACGCTCACGTTTTCGTTGACAGATGTTCAAGTTGGCCATTGAACAACCAACATGCAGCGTGGCATTCAGTCAATAACGTATTACCTAAGGTGGTGTGCAGATAACACTTTTAACTGGTTAGTTGTGAGGAAGACACATAAAGGTCAGTAGTTCATGATGGTGTCATTTGACGTGCCTGTAACAAGCACAATTCGGAATCATTCTGGTGTGATTTTCAGGAAGAGGGAAATGGTCAAACAATGGGCTGCCATGGAAAACGGTACGGGAAAAGTCAACCGGTGGTGGTGGTGGTCCTCCAGGAGTCATAGTGTGATGGAAGACGGTATAAAGAGATTCCTGGTTAGCGACCGAACCAAGAATGGGGCTCATCCGACCAGACGCGCAGACGCAGCGGCGGGAAGTACCTCGCGAGACAATGTTGACTGCCACCCGAAAAGAGCGAATCGACGATTACAGCCCGACAGACAATCCGCAGCTAACGGGAAAGATATCCACCGAATGCCACAACGTCGGAGCTGTCGATCAACGCATCTCGCACCGCGATCGGGTCAAACCATTCGGAATGGCACGCGGAGGAAGAGGCAACGGACGTGTCAAGTGCGGACAAAATCCAACAAGGAATGACCCACATAAGAGACATGAATCATCCCGCCGCGCGGTTGAGAATTGATTGTATATAATCGAACGCATACACCGTTTGCTTTTGAATTGGATCAATAAACATTTTTCTCCGCCAGCTCGCCTTCTCGCTACAGTGGTGCCGTCGCCCAAGCCAGCACAACGCAATGAATTTACTTTGGTCAGACGGAGATGTGGAGAAGCGGATTGGCTATTTTGAATTAATCGTATCGTGCAACGGCATCAAACGGAGTGCGCACATGGTGACCGCATTAGGTGCACTGATTTCCGGATGAGCGAGGGCCGCTTACGATTTGAATTTGGATAGCAACTAAGTCCTAGATTATGAGACTTTGAAAGCTGCATTGGTGGCAGAGTTTTCAGAGGATGACCACGAGAAGGCAATGAATTGGTTTAACGCGGCGGAATACAACGGGACTGAAGACCCGTTGGTGCACTACCAATACATAAAGGGACAAATTTCCCTGGGCTTGCCGGAGGCGAATAACGAAACAAGGAAGAAGCTTGCCAAAGACCGGTTCATACAAAGCATGCCGGCACAGGTGAAAGACAAACTGAGGCTTGCGTTGGCGTGCCGAATGAATGATGCAGAGGACCTAATTTCGATTGCGCAAGCCTGTCAACATGATGACGTGGTTGTATGGGTGGATGCTGCTGAAACCGAAGATAAGATTGAACAAATATTTGAAGAACCTGGAAGACTGAGGGGGGAACTGAAAGGCAGTGTGATGATTGTAGTAGCAGTAGTAGTACGCACGGAATTCGGAATGCAAGCCACGCAATAGGAATCAACGGACACGAGTCAAGGATTAGCTATCACTGAGTGGATTACGGAAGTACTGGACCGCAATGGCACGAGCTCGCAATATCCCAGGTGAACGAGACGCGAGGAAAAGGCCACGGAAATAGTAGTACGTAGTTCGTTTATTGAAAGAAATGAGGGCTATTAAATATTACGCACAAAAGAAGATTATTGGTTATCTAGGCTTCCACCAATCGGATTGCAATACTGCTTGCAT
>UZAN01059548.1:0-11223 GCA_900618425.1 Echinostoma caproni
ACCTAGTTTCTAGTGCTTTTTTATTTCATAACTAAGAAAGTCATTGCCTGGTTTTTTCAGACCAGCAACTATCATTAAATATTTGATTGTCGGCTGCTTGAGCAATATTCCAAAGTATTTCGATTGTATATTTTGTCTATACTAGGTGCTGCTTTCACTTAATGAATACAAGAACTTCGGAAATGGATGTATTGGTCTTTCCAAGTTGATTTTATATGCCCAAAATCAGCACCGAACCACCTGATCGACGGGTCGTGCAGACATTTGTTGTTGCACTTCATTTCTAAAGTAAATTTGATGTTAGGATGTGCAGTGTTTAACCTGTTTAACAGGTTAGTCAACAAAATGGTTCATAACACGGAAAACCCTTTACTATTCTCTACCGTTCAAGTGGGAGACATCAGGTGAGAACATACAAAGAAGAATGTCGGATTCACTGGATAAAACTCACGGTGTATCCAAGGTTCGTGTATTGTTCACGTCCTAGCTAGTTGTGTTTGCAACTAAAGAACTAAGTTCTAGACTTTGTGGTCTCATTCTACATTTACTGATTTACCTTCTCCTGTGGGACAAAGTACGTAGATCATACGGTGTAGTGATTGACCGAACGAATTTGCGAAAACCACCTTGCTTGGCTGAACGACTAAGGCACTCACCAGTGCAGTGGTTTCACACCCAGCTGAAACGAATCACACTGTGGACGGGACCGAGGCTTTCCAACACCGTTTAAATTTCATGCGAGATTATCGAGGCAGGTTCGCTGATGGATGCTGGTCACAGCAAACGCGGTAGGCATTCGTCTGCACAACCCCCTATGCGTGCGCACTAAAGCTTTTCTGATCCAAGTCCCCCTCCCTCTCCCCCTAGACACATACAAATGACCAATAATCGGATAAAAGGATACAATTATGTGACTTCAAAGAAGGAGTTCACCGTGTACAGCGCAAATGGAGCGTGAACTAAAAAGTTAGGCACCACTAAGCAACTGTTTTTCACCCGCTTAGGTCTCATCAGCAGTGCGAATTCGTCGACACAATTGGGGATCGAACCCGGGACCTCATAGGTAAAACGTAAGTATGCTGCCCACTCGGTCACCGGGCAGCTGAGCAGGCCGGTTTTCATTTTTCAAATAGCAGAACCCATATATGCGGGCTTCTTGTGGGCTTCGAGCTTCGCTCATNAGCCTAAAGTGTTACAACTCGGTTGGAAACTTCCGCAACCGTGCGTTCTGCCTGTGGGGTCCCGAGCTCGGTCCCCAGTTGAGTCAGTGGGCTCGCACTGCTCATGAGACCCAACCAGGTCGGAACATCTGTCCACTGTCTCCCAAATTTATAGTTCACGTTTCGTTTGCTATGTACACGACGAATTCCCCTATGAAATTATCTGCCTCACCAGGAAAGAACACAATACACCAGAATCAGTTTAGAAAGCATGACGCTGGTTGTTGCCTCCTAAGGCGTTTTTACAAAAAGTGATAGTTGAACAGAATTTCTGGCACTGCTCATCTTTCTCTTTTAGATACTGAGGATTACTGATCCGACGGAATATACCGCTCTGCATGAAGTAAAACTGAAACCAGCTGTTCTTACAAGTTTCATTTTTCTAGGTCTGACCGTTATAAAAATGTGATTTTTATGATGAGATTTTCCTCACATGCCAATTATACAATTCATCGTCCCTAATGTTTGCAAACAAGAATGAATCAATGGTTTAAAGGTTGAAATCTTTCGGTAATGAGTGAACATTTAACTCCGAATGACAAACACGCTTTTTAAACAAAAGTATTCGGATCAATCGTTGATAGTTGATGTACCTACATGTCTCATCACTCGGTTCCAGCGGCTTGGTGGCTGAATGAATCCAAAAGGTTTTATTATTTGTGAGGGGAGTGACATGAGCGAGAAACGATGATCACATTCAAATGGAAAGATATAACTATGAAGTAAGGTTAGTTTCCTTTCCTACTTCTAGGGGCCCACAAAACGTAAACGACAAAATCTGGGTACTTTTGTACAGCTGTTTTCATCGTTGAAATCTCATAGAGATTGTTAATCAGTTGATCTAACTGCAAATCAAATCCTGTACCTCAAAGAAAGACTTAAGCATAATACCCACTTTACCACATGGCAGTTTACTATTTTATATTTTGCCTGCACACGATATAGTATAACACATCTTTACAAGCTATTTACTGTAACCTCATTGTTCATGAGAGCCAACCCGGTCGACGCAGCTGCCTGGTGCTTCTTAGCTTTACGGTTCACGCGTTATTTGTTACGCCCACGACGAAAATCACCACAATTATCATATGACAATTATTTCGTTTCGAAGTATTTCCAACCGAGTCATAACTCTAGGGGGCTCATGCTGAGATGTGCATGGTGTGATGCCTGCACAGAGGTTGTAAATCGCGACGGTCCGACCAGGCCAATCCTCAGTTACGTGGCACAGCTGCCAAATATTCTGAGTGACCCCATCGAAAAAAGTGTTAAGCGCCTCCTAATGTTTCCGTTCATGCTGTATTTGCTGCGTACATGACAAATTTCATCGCGTAATTCAATTGTATCTATCACTGCATTTATGTAATCACCTTGAGAAATGGAACGTACATGTGCGATCTGAGTGATTAATAATAGACATACCTTGCAAAAACCGGTTAAAGGTGATTGATTATGCATCTTTTGAAGTTGTTATAAACTGCAAGAGCATTGTGAGGTGGAATGGCAACGGGTTTCGTCATTTGCAGAAACTGAGAGTTGACAATTTTGTAAAACCCGTCTTGACTTGTATCATAGAAACGGGCTTTACATACACACATTAAGTTCACGACAGCAATAATCGTCAATCCAGCGAATTGAAAAACCTTCATTGTGATTACGATGTATGTGATTACAATACAAGATAGGTTGTGCTTCATGGAATGTATAACAAGGTAAACAGTTCGAATTGCTTTGCGATGTTCGACCACATTGTGTGCTTTTATTGTATCTGTAAATTCTCGGTCGATGAATTGACGAAGCAGATGAGACTATCCGTGGTATAATAAACAAAATGTATTACGCTGCTAAAATAGAGTTGGGTCTCTGCAAAGATTGAAGATGTGTGCTAAATTCTACCTCCTTCATTATTACCTACTCATTCATGTGTTCATGTTCACCATGCTGCGTAGGTAGAACCATCACGCAGTTTTCACAGAGGATCAACGAATACAAACAGGCCAGGTGACTACTGGAGTCAGAAAAACCATCTCAAGTGCGATTGCGGAACACCTTGCGAATACTGGACATATTGTGAATGAAGGTAAATGAAGGTGATCTACGCTGGTGCATACTTTTCCATCTAAGGCCATTCGTCAACAAATTTAGCAACCGCTTTGGCAGTGGTTATCCGTTTGTTCAACCCATCACTTTGTTCCTAAAAGCGATTTGTTAAGGCATTTCAACTGCCATGGCCACACAGTGAACTCAATTGCATCATTAGATCTGACCAGTTCCATGACCCTTTCGATTGACCCTTTGCCCTAAACAGTTGATGGTTAACCTTGACTCTGTCTTAACCCTCATCTGACACATTCCGATTCCCGTCCACACACCGCAAATTTGTTTTGTAAACCATACAATTGACTAATTATATCCACCAATCCAATCCGCACACACGTCAAACAGTATATAAATGTGATATACCTATTACCTATTTATATAGCTGTATTAGCCATATGAGTAAGTTATCGAAAACGAGCTTGTTCGCTATTTCGTGTTTTCCCGGTCGGGTTCATTATTCAAATCGCGGTTACTTTTGACGCAACGATTGTGAATAAAGTCGTCCTTATATTGCATATTTGGACTCCTGGTGTTCTGGAAATCGATTGGGGTGGAAGCGGTAGTGATACTAGGGTGCATTATTTATACATCACTGATATATATGACACTGACTACTCAAACAATCTTAACGTGCACGACCATAATCTTTTGTAATAGAACGCAAATGCAGTCCAACTGAATAACCCGTTTTATATTTTCTTTGGAGAGTATGACTCATACATCCTCAAAAATGCAGATTCATTCTGATCAATCTTCATTGATTTGCTCTGTTTTTAAATTGTTTGAAGGCAACACTCCTTGTCAAACGGATCTGTAATACTTCACAACGCAGAGAAAGAGACATTGATCCCACCCCGATAAAGTTCAGTGGAATAAGTATCCCACAGTTTTAGTAACAAATACTTAGGGTCCGTGAATTTCCCTGTGAGATAGTTATTCTTGTACTTGCCGATGAGATATGTGAGACGTTTTACGTACGTTTCTTCGCGTTTGCACTCAATCACACTCAGTGATAGCTGTTTAAAAACTAGACTGTGCAAAGGAAGAGAAAACAAATGCAAAAAGACGCTCACAAAGATATCGTATGGGCATTTGTAGACAATCTTTCAAATAACACAAACAGTATTCAAGATAGAATGGATAAAAAAAGAAAAACCACTTGATATCTGGTTGACGAAAAAACTAACAGGAGCAAACGTCTAATGGTGAGATGAACTATTTCTAGATGAGATTCAATGAAAGCTTTTGACAAATACCAATGCAGGTAAAAATGATTGACTCGAAATGGAAATTGAAATATGCTCGTGGTGATGATAATTGCATTACTATTACCATTAACATTCCCGATTGAATTTAAACAAAACTTTAAACAATACATTTCTCATTTCCTGCCAAAAAACGATTTTGCTTGTTAAAATCAAGTTTGTAATTGCATCCCATCGATTAAAATTGCCATTCGACCAAACCACGAATTCGGTTTATTCCCTCATGTCTTTCTTCTATTTTTACCTGTTGCAAAACGGTTTTCATGCGTATGTGAGGTGCTTTTGACCGCATATTCTACCCACTGCCATCGATTGGCGATTGTTGAAATGACTGTGGTGATTCAGCAATGACAGAAAGCTCCACGTGTAGACTAAAGTTGATGGCTCAACAGATTCGCATGGAAAACAGTCTCTCATGCTTATTAGTGTGAAAAGAGCAAATTCAATTTGGTGAAGAATCTTTATCCAGTACCACAGATTCGTCTTCCGAAATCATAAAAATTCTATCGCAAACAGTGATTATTCTTCTTCTTTCAAGTCCTGGGAATTATGTGTATAATCCGACTGGTTTTGTTGCTCCCGGAAAACTAGTCGTCCTGTAAAACATTCATTTTTCCCAATCTCTCTGGCCGTTGAAGTCTCAAAGTTATTTGATCAAATTCTCCCAATAAATTAAAATCATGATACTTTTATTGATAACTTAAATACAGCTTCTGACGACCTTTTTCCGCAAACGCTTTTACAATGTCTTTATGGATATTTACGGAACAATTATTCCATGCACAGTATTCATCAATGACCAAATGATTTTCCACACTTATAAGGGAAGAAACTATTATTATAGATTAAGCCTGGGCCTATCAACTTCAGCGTAGCCGAATAGAAGTGCAACGACACCACGGAAGTATGAGGTCGACATAGTAATTAGAAACTGTCTATTCATGTAATCAAGCAACCACCTCGCAGTTGCACGTATTTCAGAATTTACCATATTGCTCCTGCACGTTTTCAAGCTATGTTGTACAAACAAAAGAGCCTGACTTTCAGCTACTTTCAGTTGAAAACCTAGGCGTTTTTACTCGGACAGGGTCCTGTTGTGCGTCTTATATTCCTGATTGCCGGAGATTTGTCAAAATTAGTCCCATTTCCAAACCCTTTAAATGCAGAACTCCACAATCTGTTCCAAAATGGATATATTGTACCATTTTTAAAGGTCCGAGGTCTTTATTCCGCGCTCCAAAACCGTCTTTATTTGGGATGAAAACAGACAACCTACCAAACCATGCATGCTGTTTTTTATTTGCACAGAAAACGCTTTTTGATTCACTCATGTTTAAACGAATATGTAATTTATTATCATAAAATTACAGGTATAGACACTCCAACTCAAATCTTTTCAGTTTGATGGCGGGGGCTTGCTGATTTGCCCAGTGCCTGGCGGCGATTAGTTTTGTGAAGGTCACTATTCTTTGATATCCAATGAGCTGATATGCATCTGTATTTGAAATGCAGATATTTTTCGGCATAGGTAACTCAGAAATGCCTTAGCGTCGAACAAGTGTTGTTGTTAGGAATGAACGCGGTCTACCCGAACCTTTCACTAGGAATGGTCACATCTTATGACCTGACATTCTATCCACCGTCGTGAGAGGCTGACTAACGTAGTCTCCAGTGTGGGTAAAGCTGATTTTTCCAAACAATACGAAATTCAATCAGCACATCTTTGGCAAATAGACACTGAAATATGTTGGTAAGTGAGATGAGGAAATAATTTTCAGTAAAGTCGATTTCACTGTTATGTTATCAGATTCCGAAAGATGATGAATCGGTTTATTGGATTACAACTATCCAAAGGGGATCACATTTTCAATATCAGGGCAAGGGGAGAGATCTACAGTTCCATTTTGAGAGTTCAGCGTTGTAGATATTCCGTTACTAGTCGTTGAATTGAGGTATCTATCAACTCGACGATACCAACATTAAAAAACAGGTAATGATGATCATTTTGAGATCTTTGTATCTATTCCTGAAATCATGTACCAAAACCCATTCGGTAAATGGGCACTATTGAGATTAATTGAAACTGCCACTATTGAAACCGAATAGACTTATATTGTTTTATGGAACCATTCCAATTCGCACCATTCTCGAGGTGTGTAGCCTGCACTTGATTTTATATACGTAGTTGAATAATAGCGGCCTCGTTTGATAGTAAAGGTAATTTTCCTTTTAATATAGGCCATGTGTTCTCTTCTTAGTGATAACCTTTTTTTGACAACGTGATTGTATTCCGAAAAACTTTCTTGTTTTCAATGTAGTCGGTGTGCCGAATAATTTAGGTTACCATAATTTTCACAAGAAAGATACACGTCCATTATCTCCAACTAGGAGAAAGCTATCCGTTTCCCTGGAGCAAGCAGTTCAGACAAACCTATTTGTGCCAAGGTTAGTCAAACATGGAAACTTGGAAGGATATTTTTCAGGTTGTTCGCCGGTTCCTTTTCCGATTCACACTCCCTAACACTTTTATCTCACTATGTAAACTTTCGAAACTTTGTTCCACAGAAGCATCTCATGGCACCTTTAAGCAGATGCCACGAAAGCTGAAGCCAAAATTGTTTGCATTTGGGTGATTTTTATGGCTTTTTCCTTGACGTCTGTGTAAAGATGGCTGCATTGGTTACTTGCTCACAATCTTTTTGTTCACAAATAAACCCAATAATTCCATGACATGGCTGATCAGAATGACGTACTGAGAAAAAGAAGCGAGCAATTACATTTTTACAGTTAGGATCCCACACCGCAGCGGTTAACACTGAAAATAATAAAATCCATGCATTCTTCATGTGAAACGCGGAATCTGGCGTGGTAATTGGTACTGGTTATGACATGTTTTATCATATTGCAAATGGTTTCTTCGATTCCAGCCACAGTGTATAAGTACGGTTTGTGTGTGCGACTATTCATTTGATAAATGGTACAAGAAGGTTGAGGAAAATAAAAAGTTGATTATCCAAAGATAACTCATGCGAAATGTATTATCTGTCGTTGTCCACAAAATTTCAGTCTGGTGAAATACAAACTCAAACAGTTTGCCAGCCTTACAGAAATTTGCGTCTCTCTCCGCACAATAATTGCTCCATGAGGCCATATGTCACATTTCGCAGACAACCCCAAACATGCTAAAAGTTACAATCAAACCAATGTATGTATGACCAGCATGAAGCTAAATTGTTGAATGTAGAAAATGCGGATGCGTTTTGTGATTCCCAGGCATCATGAACGCAATCACAGAGCACAGGTTGACCAAGGATGAGTGGTACTTACCCCTTCCTGACTGAACAACCTTTTCAGTCGTTTCTACTCGTTTGTTGTCAGCAATTTTTGTCAGAAGAAATAAGACACAATTGCATTTTGAGATGACGTACGTTATTATTATTATTTATATTTACATTTCATAACTCTCACAATATAGCTTATTCAACGCAATTCTGATATGTAGCGGAGAATTAAATTTTAAATCACGAAATGCAGGCAATGATTGAACAAAAACGAACGAATGTCCGTAAACAATTATTTTCGTTGAATTCCTTCTGGAATTAGTAGGGTCGAATTGAAAAGAATTGGGAATAATCTGTGGTCATTATACAGTTAAAACCACCCCGCAAAGAATAAGTGGTAATATTTCTTTTCAAAAACAAATGATGATATCATGTCAACCTTTAACTAGATGAGCACTTTCATTACATCACCCAGAACGAATGCATGTCAAAATCTAACTTACTCAAGTGTACATTTCTGACTTTAATTGAGTAGTTTACGATTCCCTAATTCTGTGTAACTTTACTTTATTTTCCCGCACACTTATTCGATAATAAAGGTTTGACCATGAATTTTCTGAAAACAAGCGTGTTCTTCGACCGCTCACCACAAACAAGTGGAAAAGGTTGTAGCAGCAGCAACAACAACCGTAACACAGAATTCATCGAAAAGCCGTCAGGCAGAATAAGGCTTATTCATTTTTGTCAAGTATGAAAGTCCACTTCCTTGGCATAGGAATTATTCGCCAGTGGAAATCCTGACGTTCTTTGATTACAATTTATTCCTTATGGAGCCTTTATTACGAAAAGGAAACTTGGGTGGCATCCAACACATTGTCACAAAATAATGTTCTTTTCAGATGAAAAATAATCCCACCTAGTTTAAACTACAGGATTTTTAATTCTATTCACGCACTGTGGAAATTCTTTTTCTGTGACGGGGTAACTATTCAAAGGAGTCCAATTCACCTGATCTCGAAACATTTAGACATCAAGGTATTACACTACTCATGAGTAACCAGACGAGTAACCTGGCTTCTTGATATCTGATGATGATTATTGCATTCAATACATGCAATGATCAACGACTAATCACAAGTACATTTTTCTTCATCTAAAGGCCCATGTGATATAAAGTGTTTTCATACGTGTCAAAAATTAACTGCATCAGTTATCGAAAAGCAAATTCCACTGGATTTCGTGAAATTTCTTTAATACAACCGCTAATTTCGCTCAACACGCACGGCGATGATGATAGTCAAAAATGAAGTGTAAAAAACGAACGAAACACCACTGCAAAGATAATCTGTCAGTAGACTTCGCAGCATTTTTTAATTTTCCCTTCCTGTTATTGTAGTGGTAGAAGTTTTACTTGGCAGCCTGCAAATAAACAAAACCAATTTGTGTAAAACGAAATAGTTCTGATGTCTGTACAGATTTTTCGGCTAGCAACTAAGTAAAACCAATTACCTTTTTACCTTTTTTGTATCTGTTTTGAGTGAATAGAAATTGCATTATCAATGCAAGCCATTCGTCATTGGTAATTGTTTCATCGATTTTGTCAAAGAACTCAAAAATATTTTCACTCGACTGCATTTCGATACTTTTATGAGCAACCGCCCTAAATCTGTATTTTCACCAGGCAGACTTTGTATGGCCGCTGCCCCCTTTCCTGAAAGTTCACTGTATATTTCTATATTCAATAAATAGAAAAAGGAAATAAAAAGACATTTTTTCAAATAGGTCTCCAGACTTGGTGAATTCATTTTTAAGTGAGGCTCCCGCCAATTCAAGCGTACTGCGATAGCTGTCTGGAATCGACAATTGCCTCACATGGCGAGACAGACAAATAACAAGTGCGTGCGGAAGTAGTCTGGTCATTAAATCTGGAGCACTTAAGCACTCAGGAGATGAATCCACATCGGAAAATGCAAGGCGACGTCAGATGTGCAAATGCGATGTTGATAACCTAGTTCAGTTCATCTGAAATTATCTGACGCGTTCTGTGAACGTCTGACGAAGCCAGTAATGTCTGTAGCCCATTGGCTGAAAAGTGACAATATTCTGTGTATTTGTTGTTAACAAAGCTACTCATATATTTTGAGCTTCATATAGCAGATATCCAACTGCGGTGTGGTAAAATTTCAGACGTTTTAACTGACCTCGTTGGTTTGTAAGAATGAAAGTATATTCAGATGTTTTATTCCCATATCAACCGTATTTTTACGGATATACCTAATCACTTGGAAGATTCCTAACACTGGTTTCAGTCCTATCCGCTTATTTCAAAAAATGGCAACCCAAAAGAATGACTGTTTATTTTGGACGGGTTAGATACTCGTAATCATCTTGGGATCGGTACGACGTTGAAATTGTACAGAGTAAAACAAATTAGGTTGTCTTCCTGGTTGGACTTACTTGATTTGCGGTCTCCACATGTATTTTCAGTTGTTGTTCTTCCATAGATTATCATGTAAACCATGCTTCTGTTTACGTAGAAACATTGAGCAAGATTAGATATGGAAAATCCAAGTTTGTGTGCTCTTGTAATTCGATTTCTGTTTCCTTCATTGATATAACGAGCACGTTTGGTTTTGTCCGCTGCTGGTTTCATTGTCGTGATTACAATACCAACATTCAAAGCTGCCCACAAATATGACCTTGATATCAAGGTTGACTTTAATGCGAACGGAATTTCTTGAATTCATTGAGTTAGCTAATAAACACAGATTATTATTATGGCATCCTATTTGTCGTAATTTCTCCGGGTAGTGATGGAAGTTCATTTGTTTATTCAACATAGTTGCTTTTATAGATTATACTTTGAAAAATGTTTAAGAAATAACCGAGATGGCAAGGGTTTACAGTAATAATTCGGGATAATTTTTGAGTCGCTCCTTTTAGAATATATTAAGTTTTCATACTTGATAGGAAATGTTATTTTCATGTTGAGATTATTTTTCATGTCAACTAAGATAAATCACTTTTAATTGATAATCTTGTAGCCTAGGAGCTACGTAAATCGAAATAAACAAGGGATATCGTATTGTCCATACCTAAAGCATTATCATAGTTGATAAATGTAATAAAACTGAATGTTGTCAAAAAGAAAATAATTTAGTGCACCACAATCGACCATTAGTATAGCTTTCCCTATCTAGTGCAATTATTCTTCACCCCGACAATAGGACATATGTCGCGATTAGTCTTGTGTGATTCACTTTGCATTTTTATTTTAAAAGATTTCATGTTTTTGACGTTCCTCGAAAAGCTTACATTATTGTATATAAATATATATATGGATTAACCACTGAATAA
>UZAN01059553.1:0-11221 GCA_900618425.1 Echinostoma caproni
CACCTCTCAGGGTCTTCCTCAGACAGATGGGATCTCCCCTGAGGCGTCAGTACGCAACTGGGAACAGACCAGTAGCCTATGGACGACCTTCAGAGCTGATCTCGCGTAGTCCAATAATGGGTCTAGTGGCAGCACGTTGTACAGGCTCCAACTTAGCCAGTTCACCGGGCATGCAGGGTTATGTCGCCGCACCATCATACTTAAGCGTTGGTCTGACATAGAAAGCGCACAGCAGTCTAAAAGCGTCCGCCGTGAGCCGGTTGAAAGACCATCGAATAATGCTCCATGCGCTAGCACAGACCCGATTGGTGTTTTCTCGGGTCTTTAGTGATGACAAACCCATAACTCCCAGGTCTCTTTCGCACGGCGTTCTGTGCAAATTGGTTCACTAGAAGTTGTAGACTACCTCTGAGTCTGCACGCCCCAAGTGCAGGTGAGCACACTTTGCCGTGTTAACTGGAAGAGTCCAGGTGTCCGCCCACTGAGCCAGGTTGTTCAAATCCACTTGAAAAGAATTTCGATCATTTCGAACTCTGATTTTATGCCAGATTTTTGATGTCATCCACATATATGAGGGATGGGCTGCACCTTTGACCGAGCAGGTCGTTTACACAAACCGCAAAGAGCAATGGACCAAGAACCGAACTTTGGGGGATAGCGCTAGGAGCGGAATACCAAGGAGATAGCGATTTGCCAACACGGACGCAGAATTTCCGGTGGATGAGGAAGTCTCGCAGCCAATTTCGCATGACCCCACCTACACTCAGGTTGGACAGCTTTCGCAGAAGGCGGTCGTGCAGCACCTTGTGGAAGGCCTTGCTGAAGTCCACGATGATGTCCGTTTCGTATCTTTTGGCCTTGTCCTCAGTCCAGCATTCACGTGCAAGTAGCAGGTTTGAGAGGCATGATCGATCCGGCCGGAAACCGTGTTGTTGGTAGCACAGGTGACCGTGGCACATCAAATGCTGCCGAAGCCGTGCAGCCACCAGTCGCTCCAATACAACACCAGTAAGGCTGACTGGTCAGTAGATTCCAGCGCCACTCTTATCCCCACCTTTGGGTAGAGGAACAATGACAACATCCTTCCACTACCACGATAAACGCCCTCATGTGAATAATAAATTGAACAGGTTGCATAGTGGCACCGCAAGTTCATCTGCCAGCTCCTTCAGGATAAGCGGATGCAGAACATCAAGTCCAGGTGATTGGTGAACCTTTAGCCGACGCAGCTCCAAGGCCATCTCTTCGATGGTAAATAGAGTCCAATTCAGGGAAGTGTCAGTGTCCAGTGGAGGTACCAATGTGCTGGAGTCTGGGGGTTACATTAAGGCATAATGTGATGCCAGCATCTCCGCCTTGTCCTCATCTTTTTTTCAGCTAGTGCCCCGTCTTTGGCGAGAGTCGAGAGATCAGCCGTTGCTCTGATTCTTCGCCGGAGGTAGGCATGCAATCGCTTTGGTAGCTGTACGTAGTGCGCTGCGAGTCGTTCTTCGAATCTGGTTCTCTAGCATTTTTTCAGTGCAGTAGAATGATTCCGAATACCTCGATATTCCTCATATCCTGGTGTACGATATCTAGACCAGGCTTTATACCACTGCCGGAGGCACGCCCGCAGTTCTCGATCAAACCACGGCGGGCCAATAGCGTGTGTTTGGTGGCGGTAGGATGGAGATAATTCCAATATGGAGTGATGGATTCTTTAACTAAACAACAAATCCTCAGGGTTTCGGGAATCCCAGTTTATGAGTGACGCAGCCTGACATATTTCCGGGAAACGATGAGCCCCACAGATTCTGTCCTTCCTGCGGTCTGTCCGTTTGGGGTACGCCATGACTCCAGAGCATACGCAGAACGGAGTGATAACTAGATGAAATTGGTGGGTGGATATCAGCCCTGGTCATATATGATTGCCTCGGCGAAAGCACCAAGTCAAGGATGGACTTTTGATCCCCAACTTTCCGCGTGGGCACATGAACATGCTCAGCAAACGAGAGAACCCGAACAGCAAAAATAAGTGGCCGTGAAGAACTATCCTAACGGGGTTTTCCAATTCTGAATGTCACTTTTACTCGGATTCATACTGTTGGTTCCACCTCGTCGCCATGAAATAAGGCAACCATGTGCAACCTCAGCAGCTGCAGGTNGCTGCAGGTTGTGGTCCAAGCGAGCCTGGGCGGTGGTGGTCTCAGCCTCTGGAGGATTGCCAACAATAATGCACTACGATCTCGAAGGAAGCTTCTTCTGCTGCATAAGTTGCTGCGAAACGCGGGGGCACCTCTCAGTTATCCGTGACATGTTTCACGTAGCTTGCCTGAATATCGTGAACGAGGGAGCTGGGGCGATGCAGTAGACAATTGTCCTGCCTTTTTTTCGGCTGTTTCTGCTGCGGTGCGGCTACAGCAGCTGCGTTAGTAGGTGGATTGGAAGTGAAATCTGCATACGAAGGGGCCATTTTTACCACAGTAGCCGGCGTTATGGGGGCTAGAGAGTATCTAGGAGGTGAATATTCGGCCTCCTTGGAAGTAATGATCAAGCACCTGCAGCACACAATCTTCAGGAATGGAGAGGGGTATTTGTGTAGCCATTCGTAATTGTCCGCGTCGATTTGGGTGCATTTCAGGTGAAGCCACTCATCACACCTATCACAATGGAGCGTTTTTGCCCTGAAGCTCACAATCTTGGAGCAGGGTACACGTGTTCTTGAAACATTAGCTTTTTTGAGACATTTCCGATTGAATAGATCCAGTTGAATCCACATAATCACTGTAAAGTAATTTTCTAAAAATTGGAATCTGATAAAGCTCTGGTTTCTGATACAAAGAGGTACGGGAAAGTGAATGTTGGTGGTGTAGTTGAAACACATGAAAATCAAGGCAGTCAGCTGGTGACCGTAATTGTTTGCCATTGTGCTGCGCTAGCGTACATCACAATGCTAAATAATCATAGGAGTGAGGACAGATAGTATCATCATAAACATTTAACTCTTATATATATGATGATATATATATTCCTAGGTTTGAATACGTATACAGTCTGAGGATAAGACATCTTGGTACACACACGAAAAGTTGTTTAAATTATTTATCAATCAAATTTCTCACGAGTCCACGGTTGTCATCCGTGATGTCTTCTCACTGGAGGAGAGTGCAGTGTGAAAACGCATCAATCATCTGGTTGCCACCGTATTTGTGACAGCGGAAGATATCCGGGTATGATTGAGAGCACCAATAAAAGACGATATGTGATTGACCTTGAGTGGTGCAACCTGAAAACACGTTTAGGCCCATACGATCGATTGAACAATCAATCGAACGGAAAACCGATGCAGCTACCACTTTTCATCTCGGCTTTATCCTCCTATATCAACTCAAGTCAAGTATTTGCTTTAGGCACCCAGAAAGGTGGATATTCAGCAGTTACATAGTCAACCAACAATCATCGAACAGAATTATAACAGAATTGCCATAAGCAATGGAAAAGCGAACAATTTACCAGGTGACTGAGTTAAGTTCCGAAGGGATGCATTCTGGGCTGACAAGAAATCGGGCAAGGTAGGGCACCACAGAAGACCGATAGGCTGTCGTACGAGCAAATATACGACTGTAGCGGNCTGTAGCGGGACCGGGCGGAAGAGGAGGATACACACTTAATAAGATCTTGATGTAACGGGTCTGAGGGGTTGTCTATGACTTTTGTTGATGACGAAAAGCATGACCTTGTATATTGAGAAATGATGAAGTGACACATAGTTTCACGGGAAATACCGCTACTACTTGATAAATGTGTTGATGATCTGGAAAGCAATTTAAAGTCCTTTTTGGGTATCCTTGGAAAGATTACTGGGGACGCGTACAAACAAAGGGGTAACATAAAGGCAAAAAGAAAACGTTTAATCAAGAAGCGAGGAACGGATAATGTTTTCAGTCATAAGACATAAAATTACAGTTTCCTGATCTTTCCAAATACAGAAACTACCTGGTCAGACCAGCATACGTTCTGGTTAATTAACACACCAAGATGCTTGATATTCGGGGGTTGGACAATAGTATCATCGTATATGTTTAACGTGGGACAGGATTCCAGGAGATTGGCATAACGATTCCCTCTGTGCAATGAGAACAGCATGTCTACACATTTAGAGGGATTGAGAGTCAGGCTTTGCTCAGCGGACCACTCAGCAGGGTTAGTAAGTCCAGGTTGGACGGTGGGGGTGACAGATGCATCCGGGTGGGCGATTCCGACCAAAACATGGTTCGCAAATTTAATGAACAGGGAATTTTGTAAAGTAGGCATGGATGAAATATAAGTGGAAAAGAAAAACGGGGATAGAATGGCACCCTCTAATAAGCCTAATGTAGAAATTATGGAAGAAGAGGAACGACCAAGTTAACGTGTGAACTGTGATCGATTCATGAGATAGTTGGTGAGTACTGCAGTAATGGTTTGAGATATTCCGTTTGAAGACAAAATAGTTAACAGCATAGACCTGTCAACATAATTGGAGGCGTCACGGTAATCGAGGAAACAAATTCTGACGGCTTTCTTGTTTCCATCAAGTTATGAATGTAGTGACCCAGAGAATTTAGGGTATCTGGTGTGGAGTGAAAGCGACAGTAGGCAAATTGGTTTTGGTCCTGCACTTTTAGCTGAGATGACATTCCTTGAAGGTATTTTATTTTTGGCATCTTCGGGTTGTGCACCAAAAGAGGTTAGTCGATCTGAATAATTTAATAATAATAATAATTATTATTATTATTATTATATGATGGTTTTGGCAATTGATTTTACTCGTGCGTTTATAATTTGGAAACTGTTATTTAGTTCATCATGCGTTCCGTAAATGACTATATAACTTTTGCATAGAGTGAAATACATCGTATCGATCTCCACCAATGTCCGACATCAGTCAAAATCGGAACGAGGATTCGAGGATCAAAAACTTCTGGGTGTATTTCTCAAATTATCAAAGTCTTTTATCTCTGGGTTTCCTATTCTTCTACTCACATCACGTGACTTCTGGCGTAGTTCGGCCTGGTGATTCACACAGCTATATAGAGCTTGTTTTAGCTCAAAACGTTTCTTTTACATATGTCGTTTCTAACATATTTATTGAAAATGAACCTTTTACAGTTTAAAAATCCCCAAAAATTAACCAACTGCGATTCGAAGCTTATTCTACCGATTAAATTGTTATTTATTAACTATTAAAATAAATTCTATAATCAACAACAACAATCGAATCACTACCGGATATTTTGTTGGTTATATGTGGTCAATCCCTCAAATATTTCTTCACAGAGAGGCTTCAAACAACGTAATATATTTGATTGTGACAAAAGCAATGTTCAGATTAAACAATATTTACCGGATTTAGAACATGGAATTCCATCTGCCCTTTCTTCATTGCTCCGTATGATGAAAAGCCAAACTCGGCAATCCAAACCGTCGGTTATCAAAACTGAACAGCCTGATGGCGATAACTACCGCAGTGTAACTAATTCTTGAGTACATTTGGCGGGTGAAACTTTGTGTTGTGAACGATACTACTTGTTCCATGTTGACGTGTGTTTGCGGACCGTGGACTCCGAGAGCAGTATGTATCAGGCATTTGGTCGAGTTTCAAACTCTAGTTGTAGCAGCTGGGTTTTAAGCAACGATAAATAAGAATCAAATCTCAGAGCAAGCAACTCCATAATTGGTAAGCAAAGCTGTAAACTCCTCACCTCATCCAGACCATATCCATGGACAAAATAAGAACAGGAGGTGAGATTTTTAAGCAGGTATTTCGTTTGGTTGGGACTAATCCCAAGCCACCAACCACCATCCATTAAACACTGGATCCAATATACCCAGAAAGTTCATTCATCCTGTATCAGGTATTAACAGTGAAAAATTGATAGGGTAACCCAGACATTGAGGGAAAGCAGTCGGAACAGCTCAAGGTGATCCGTGTTTCGGATGCAAACCGTCACGGAACCGGTTGCGAGTTCTTCTAAAGTTTTGCCATATTTTATTTTTCATGTTCGTCGTTCGGTTATGGTTCATTCCTGTACCTGAGTAATAATACACGAAAGTACCAGCAGATTAATCTCTCTAATTGGACATGTTCCACCTGACTGAGCGAGGAAGAAGGTAGACTCGGATATATATATATATAACTGTGAGTTTGGAATATCAGTTAACACATATGGAAAGAATTAGACTGTCGAATAACGTAGATAATGTTCCAGTCAATTAGCATTTCGACCAATATTTTGGTCCAATCCCAGTTATACATCGTCCTCTTCCTATAGGGCTTGTTTGTAAGTTGCGGGACAAAGAAAATGTCCGTTTATAGTAAATACACATATCACACAATACATATGTGCACTTGTCACTATTTAGGCAATGTTGTGAACACCTATTCTCGGGGCATCAAGTTGCGTTTAGAGGGTGTAAACCAGGTACGGAACGCAGCTAGAAAACCTGTCACTTTGTCAAATTCGCTTCACATTCGGCCACACAAACGATTTCTCCAGTGCAATCCACATCACACAGCATTTCTCCAGCTTTCCATTCGATGCGAAGATTTCATATGTTACTGATTTTTATACAATATTTTGTCTGCAACAAACGTGAACAGGAAAGAGCAAAAAGGTACCGCTGACAAAAGTCGGTGTCAGTTTCGAATGCTCAGGTTAGATCATCGTAGTCAGTCACTCGATCAGAAGTAATAACTTAGTAAAACCTTACGAGAGTAACCTACTTATGGAATATTCAGTTGCACATAAGCAAAAAGGGTAAAGAGTCAAGGTCATTTGAAGTCAACGCATCCTTTTGTTCAAGCAATACCGCGATCAACATTTTATCAATACAGCCACAATCTGTTTGGATCCAGCTTGCTTTTTGTGGACACTTGTTCTCTCTGCAAGCTGTCCGGTAGCTGAGCGCCGTGTAGGCTGACACTGTAGTCCTTTGCGTAATTAATTTCATCAGATTGTTGGTTCCGCATTCGCTGAGTTACTTGACAACTGAAACGATGAACGAGCTTGTTCGCCACTCTTTGCTATATTTGAAAGTGATGTATCATTTGGAATGGAACGAAGTATTGTGCTCTAATCAATTAGATCCTCAAAATACACCGTCAGCAAACATTGTACAAAAATTAAAATACTGAATAATCTCAGTTTCACGGATCTTGTTCCTTTTGTTGTATCGTGATGTTCTTTCGAACGGGAATCATGCATGTGCACTGCAAATATTCCGTCCTCACACTCTCGAACCTGTGCGTTCTATTGTCTCATACATGGCGTACTTCGGTTCGTCGGAGGAGTTAATCGTTGAAAAGTGATTGCTCTGGAAAACGTGCTAGGCGAATTCCTAGAACCCCGCATGCACCATTCCAACTGCACTGCATTTACTCATCCCTAAAATTCACAGATGAGCACCAACAAGAGGAAGTGAACTGCTTCAGTGAGGTTGAACGCGTACCTTGATTTCACACTTTTGAAGCACTCAGTCCACTATCATTCCGCATGTTGTTTGATCACATCATCTTAATGTGAGGAAAGTGCCTAGGGTCACTCGGTTGAAACATCGTCACGAAACCAGATACTGCATGATTATACAGAACTTTACAACTAACGGTAAATTTGATAAGATCGTTTTGTGCCACTGATTCTGTCTGCAAAAGAATCTCACTTTTGGATTGAAAGTAAAAACATTGTCTCTCCCAACTCCCATACATCCGAGCATCCTGGTTGTATCGCGAATAATGTTTTTTGTTTTATAAGAATTATTGTACCGCAATTTGTCTGGCACATAGCCTGGACTCAGTAGTGTGAATACACATCTGAATATACGCAATTTGGTGAAAAATGGTTTCTACTGGCTATTAAAACTTATGATTTATTCTGCCAGTAAACTAGGTTCTTTATTGAGACAGAAATCATCTTGGTGTATGAAATTGCATCCCAAATCCCATCACTAGCCTTGTTAGTTGAGTTCCTTCGTGTTCTTTGCTCACTTCTGGTACGAGAAACGTGTTGCGAAATGTAGACTACCTAGTGATGCATTGAACGCAGTCAAACTGGGAAACATCTGACGCAATCATTCGTGCATCAAATCATTGAAAACAGTACCAGCGTTAACGGACATCACCAGAAACGCGGCACAAACAACATTTGAATAGTCCATGTCAAACTTCCACTTGACAAGTGCATCTGCAGTCATCTTATTTGGTCTAACAGTTGTGCCTAAACCGATTGCGGCCTACATATGATGCAAAATCTCCATAAACGTTGTGTTCATTTCTTTAAATATTGCGTGATTGATTCCATTGCATGATCATCTGTGAAGATTGTTCACAGACTAAGTACCATTTTGTTTTATTGCATGTGGTATCCTCGTATATCTGTCTGCCTTTTCGTCAATTATACAATACATCCGTGTTTCCTCTTTTTGTGTTTGGATTTCATTTCTAGTCCTACTTTTTCAGCTGATTCCATTTATGTACGGGGTATTCAGACCCAAAATATTATATTACTGACTCTACTGACTCCTCTTAAGCGTACGAAAACAGACCACTGATCGGTCCAACCACCCGGTCATCGACGTTCGCCCCGTACACAGTGCTATCGTACACGACGAAACCTACTGTTAGGATCTTTCTCACAAAAATACGGTTGTTATATTTGCAGTCAGTACCCATAAAAATTTTCGACCGCTTTATATTTTTTCGCTGTAAGTGTTCTATCTTACTTCCGAATAAACACAACTTGTGATTGTCCCTTCTACATAAATCGTGTTTAATCCGCGTATGTTACACCTGACTTAATGAAACTGTCGTAAAATGCAAGAAAAATCATTTGACTTTGCAAAACTCCTTTCTTTGACTATTTAGACGAAAACAGGATGATGATTGCGGGAACATTTAATGTTTACTCATGAATTCCCCTGTAATTTTACTCACACCTTCCAAATCCGGACAAATTTACCGTCACTAGGATGACGACAAATGTTTTGCCTTAAACCCTCTCCTCGACACATTTAGACAGATTTGGCAATATGTTGTTCTCGAATTATTGATGCTTAGTAATTATAAGTATAGGCTGGTTAGTTACGCTCAATGCTGGCCTCGACAGAAACCGACGCACTAACGGGCCGCAAAAATTGATTACATAAGAGACCAAAATCCGGGTGAAGGATAAAGCCAGAGTAACGAGGAACGACCTTGAAAAGGTAGACGTCATTGCAAAATATGCAACGGTCTGTGTTTCATATAATTCTGGTTTAAAATCATCTATACTATGAAATATTTTCCGTGATGTCTGTAGTGGGTTGTTCCTTACGATGAATTTCCGCCATTGCTTGTGGACTCCTAACCCCCGGCATACTCAAATGAGATGAATTTGATCAGGTTGATATAAATTCAGCCCAACGCAACGGGATATTTTATATTCTACACCAACCGATTATGGTTTATGGTTTATCCATGAAACATGAAGTTTAGCTCCCGAAATCCGTGTTCCAAGTTTGGGTACTATTTTCAGTGAAATTCTTAAGTGAACCAATTTGTACCAATGACGGTCTGTGCATTGTGGTTATCATTCGACTTGACATTAGACAAATTGACGTACGGAAAAACGTATTTAGAATTGGTTATCATCACTCGAGTGAACTGAATTCCATTTCATCTTTTCTCCGAGCTTGAGAATTTGTTTGATGATTTATTTTATCATCAGCCGAGGTGCTTGTGAAGTTCTGCTTGTACCTGTTCGTGTACAAGCCAGTGCGAATCAAGAAGATTCAAATAACGCAACAAAAGGTTACCTCGTGACCTGGGAATGAACCAAAATCCACAACAAGCCCTCTGCACAATCAGCCGCTCGCACCAGATCAAAGGAGGGTGGAGTCAAACAATGTGAGGACAGGGGACAAAAATAGTCTCGGTGAAGAAGAAGATCCAGATAAACGAACGAGTTCAAGCGAAACACTGCCATTTCACAAACACTGGCAATTTCTCCTCGGTTGGTGAAAAAACGTTTGCAAACGATTGCCAAGCTCAGCGAACAGGCGTGAAAGAATTCCGATTGAAATGCCCTTTTTAAGAGAGTAATGGAATAGCTTTCCTTGTAAAAAGTGGGTTGTCTCCTAATGATGTTAAGGAGACTGCTTCCCGTATGAGGTGGTTTGCTGTTAGTAATAACCTACAGTTCTCCAGCGATTGATCATGTGTCACCAACTTACTAAAATACGTGTTTTTTCTTCCCTGCTTTGTCTTTCACTGTCATCTCGATTTGGACGTGATTCACGGATGATGCCACTTCTCTAATTTACAGCGTTTTATCCGTGTTTTAGCGATTCCAAGAATCAGTCAGCTTACCACTTTCCTAACGTTATTCGATATTGGCTATAGGCTTTTGTTAGATTTCTTGAACACGGAATGATATAACCTTCCTCAAAAGGTATGAAGATCACAGAATAAGCAAGTATCTGTCGCCGCCTTAAACCTCATTGTAACAAACGCGTCAACACGTGTTTCTCAGAAACTTATGAAGGTAAGAATAAAAATCAGATCCTTTTCCGTAGCCTCAAGTATAAGGCTTTAATGTCTGTCCATCTCTGGAGTAAATCTCACACTATAAAATCATCACTGGTATCACATACAGAATTCGGATTGCAATTTTGCTTAGGCAAGTTACAACCGATTTACAATCCAGATTAAATGATAAACAAGATTCATAGTTCCAAAAATATTGCGAGCAGTAATCCACTAGAGACGCATCATAACCATGAGTACTTATTGACGGTTTGTTGAACGTGCAACCTGGAATTTTGGTCATAAAAATAAAATGCAGAGAAGACCAACGTGGTTTCGTTGAAAATAGGGGCCAACACATTTAATGGTGGGACGGTTTTAGTTCTGAAGTTTATCTCAGAAAACCATCGCCCTTCAATCGGTTGCGCTACACTTTAACGCTCTGCCTAACATTGTCGGAATTTTTACCTTTTCACTCACTATCATGCGCCGTGAATACTCGTGGGATCATATTATTTGTCTCAAACGTACCGGGAGATTATTCGATGGTTCATTGGTTTGTGCAACTCCATTTTCTCACTGTCCACGCTGTACCACAAAACGCAAATGTGCAGGATGGCAAGTCGCTTTTAAATGCACATCTCTGTCAACGATGACTGCCCTCTCATTGGTCAGCAGCAACAATCGGTCCCTGTTTCTCGA
>UZAN01059556.1:0-11219 GCA_900618425.1 Echinostoma caproni
CGGAAGTGTGCAGGACGTATGTACAATAGTTTTGGCAGATCCATCCGGAAAAGTGTGCGAGATTACCGCTCCAACGCCGAATTAGAATACGTCTGCTGCGACGGTGACGGTCAAGCTTGAGTTGTAATGTGTACAAGTGGTTTAGACGCGAGCATTCGCTTCAGCTCGTTGAATGCGGTTCGACAGGTGTGAAACCACTCCCATGTTACTTCCTGGCGGAGGAGGTTACGAAGAGGTGCCCGCACCTCGTGCAACGAAGGTTGGAACACACTGTGCCCTGCTCATTGTTTTTGTCTTTGAGAAGTTCCACAAGTTCTTATACGACAGATGTTTAATGCTCCTCACAGACCACAAGCCGTTATGATCAATCTTCAGCTCTCCCAGCCTACGAGGCTAACCGACCCCAACGGTTTGCGTGAATATTGTTGGGTTATGCTTTTGATATCCAATACCGTCGCTCGGCAGATTTCGGACAGCAGATAGATTATTCCGTCTATTTGGGAACCATCGGACAAATGAGGAAGATGACGTCATCATATCTTGGTCACTGCCTCGGAACTGCGTTGCGAAATCAGCCGAGATCCCGTGCTCTAAAAGGTAATGAAATTCACTAACACATCCTGGCCCCGAAAGAATATCTTTTGGAATCTTACTCATTTCTTCACACTTTGACATTTCCTTTCTATCTTCAATGACTGCATTATGTGCTCAGATTGATTGTCCCAGCGTCACTTTGGCGCATTGAGGTCCGCCGGTTTTACTCTGGGTATCCTGGCATGTTCAGAATGAAAGCGCTAGCGTGAGACAACGCATTCTTGCCCTCGATGAACACCAACACAAAGCAGACACTCAGTCAGTACTCTCGATGTCAAGAAGCTCCCCCTCCACCACCATGGCAGCGCTCCAGCGAGTATATACGCAACATGGCCTTTCAGCAGAAGTGGTGTCTGAAAACAAATCCCCTCACTTGAGCTCAGTTTAACAACTTCTGCAAACGCGCGCAAATCCCCCAACTTCACTCGCCTTCATATCCTCGGCAATCCAACGACCAAACAGAAAGGTATGCGAACACATTGAAACGTGTACTCCAGGAGTCGTATAGAAAGGAGAACAGTGACGAAATTCTCAATAAGTTTCCACTCGTGTATCGAACGACTTTTAATCAATCGGTACCTGGAGTAGTCTCACTGATGGGTTGAAAACTGAGAACCTTGCATACCACAATGATTCGGACGGCCATATGTGTCAGTCAGTTGTCAACCCTAAAGGCGCCTTAGTAAAAGGCTCTGGTGTCTGCACACGTGATTATCTTGTTAGTTGGTAGAAGCTAGCTGGATGACGTGAATGTTGGAGCTGGGACGTGGATCCGACATTAACACCAGTTCCATCAATCAAGTTCCACACACCGAACACCAATTACGCTACGGTTGGACTTACTGATTGATACGTTTACTCTACCACCACCTAGGTCGATCCAGTTACTGGGCCCTAGCACGAAGGCAAGCCGCTGGACGGAGTGTATGATACCCTGTATTACCATTCCAGGTGAACCCCGGAGCCAAGTGATACAACTAATCCTCGATTAACCGGGTACAGATCATTGTCGATTCTAGGATTACAGGTGAATTTGTACATCACTGGACCAGAACTTGACAGTCGAATAAATAAAATAAAATAATAAAAAATAAATAAATAAATAAGTTCAAATTCTGGACGAGACGGTGGATGTGCACTACTGATGAGCTCTAATAAGAGCGAAACTCGAGTCTAGTGCTTTCGAGTGTATGGTTGAATCGATGAACTGAGGATTGTGCGTGTAGGTGAAGTCCGAAGGATAGTCAGCTCAAACCAATAAAAAAGAATAAATAAAAGTCAATAAAATGGTCATGCACCATGTTGTGTTGATTTCCACTAGTTTCGGCGAGGTTAGGGGAGGAAAAAGTGTCTGTGAACACAATAGAACTCTTTCGTTGTTCTCTTCTGCAGGTCCGGCACATGCTAAGGATCGATGGGGTTGTTTTGTCGATTTATCAAATGGGTCATTTGTAATAAGCCACCTAACACATGCCGATCGCTTTACTACTCGGAATAGATACGGACCACCAATCGCTATGATAATTAAATCACGGAAACACATTAGTATTCGTTTGCCGAAGTGTACCATCAACGAGACACAAGCGGAATACCACAGAAGTAGCGGTTCGTGTATTGAAAGAAATCGGTGAGATTAAATAATGTGCAGATGAAAACATCCTTTGTTAAACGAGCGTCAGCCAATTGCCGCTCGTGTCTTCCTCGTCCCAGGGCTCCTGTTACAACCGCATAGCCTTCGATTGATCGAGACTGTTCCACTCTGCTGAAACTACAATACGTTGCCACTTCACTGGTGTTACCTCGGAGGGTTGGATCCCCACACCGCTTCAAGTCTCTTGGCTAACCAGTCAATCAACAATGAACACAGTAGGTTCTCCATAATCGTATGACTGGACAACAAGTAGCAACAGGTGGATCACAAAATTCTAAACAGGTGTTGAAATAGTATCGTACCAGATGGAGGGATTACAAATTGTGCGAACCGGGACAAACTATCCCATCAGATGGCAGAAAAGACAAAAGGAAAAATTGTACTGTGGGTGTTACTTGGAAGTTGATCAAGGGTGAGAGCTATAAGATAAGCGGGATTCAGTGAACACGAATGTCTCTCTTATAGGGTATTTTGCAAGTACTCAGAGTAAAGGAAAAATGAACTGAAAAGCTAAGATTGTGTTGCACATCTGTTTCAACCTGGCTGACTCGCATCATCAGTGCGCGAACCTGAAGCTAACCGGTGTTGACGGCCTGCCGGTACTTCTTCTTACGAGTCTCAAAGTGCGCGCGACTTCCTAGTGTCTCGTTGCCCGAGGTAGACAAAAACACTCGTGGGAGTCGTAAACGTTTATTGGCGAATCGTGGTACTAGACAGTACCGAAACGTGCCAAGGTGACNTTATATATACACCTGAGCGGAAAACCGTGCTCGGTAAAAGAAGCAGAAGTAAAACAAAGAAGTATCACAATTGGAGTCAGGGTTGATTGTGAAGAAAATGTGAACGGAAAACGTCCTCGTGGATTGCTCCTTTTCTTCGTACAATCGTGGTCAATACAAACCCATCGACCTAACTGAGGATCGAACATTGAGACCCCATAGTTGGAACGCGATCGCATTACCCATTGGGCAACCGATCAGACTGTTTTACTTTGCGTACATTACAGTATAAGCCATTATAGCAATCTTGTNGTGACTCATCTTCTCCCTTCCTCAAAATAGATCCAACCCCTGTCCACCTTAAATTTTACCACTAACCTTGTATGCATTGTGAGTTTGGCAGCGGTCACTGAAGTTCGCTTCACGGTATTTCGCTGTACGATGATGATGATGATGACAAAAGCCAAGTTTGGTAGAACTAGGAACTGCCATAAGGGTATGAAAAACCATAACCAGGAGATTCGCCCACATAGGTCGCGTTAAGCTTCCTGAATGGGAACATTGGGAGTTCAGTTCAGTTCAGTTTTTACAAACATTAACCACTTTGGTNTTGATTGCCGTCTTTTAGTGTCCCAATTAGATGAAAGAGTAGTATATATATATATATGTATATATATATATCACCGGCTTGAAAACAAGCATGGTGCCAACGCAACAACAATGACAGTGAAAGGGGATAGGTGGATTAAGATACAGAACATGGTGAAAAGTGGGTGAGACAGTTAAACATGGAAAATACAAGATAACGACATGAAGATTCGAATGTTGAAAGCAAGTTCAAGCGGAAGATGGCGAATTCATGCAGAGTAGTGTTAAGAGAATAATAATTGGATGCACAAGCGCCACTATTTGCGACACCCAGCCATATCGCTCAGTGTCTCTAACCATCTGTGAACGTGATCTCTGGGTCCCCAGCCAGGGAGTCTAACGGGGCCTATGTGATCCAGTGTCCTGGTCAGAGTTTTCATATCCTCATGCCAGATCTTAGCTTGACCGCCCTTCATTTTTTTCCAACCACTACCTGCTTTGGCAAACATCGCTCGCCATGGTTGTCTATTTAGTGACATGCGTAACACATTTCGCAACCAGCGTAATCTGTGGAGTTTGATCACTCGCTCCAGTGGAGGACCGCGATCCCCTAAAACTCTACGCCTAACCTCAGCATTGCTCGTCCGATTTTCCCACCAGACTCGTGCAATGCTACGTAGACGGCGGTGTTCGAACACCGACAATTAATTTTTATCCTGTTCATGTAGTGGCCAAGTCTCTGTACCGTGGGGCAGGACTGGCCGAACTGCTGCAGCATATACTCGACCCTTCACAGACAACCGGATGTCGCGACGGCGCCACAGATGTCTCAAGTTGGCAAATGCTAACCGAGACTTTTGTATGCGCGCCGACACTTCATCTGTGATGCGTCCGCCAGGTGAGATGTAGCTGCCCAAGTAACCTTGGGCTCAGCATGATGGATTATTAGAGACACTGAGTGATATGGCTCAGTATCGTAAACAGTGGCACTCATGCATTTGCTCAGTGTCCTTGCAAACGTGGACTTCGTGAATTCTGCATTTTCACTCTGACGGTGTTTTGAAAATCACAATCTTTCCTTTACTCCTTCATCCAAATGGACAGTTATGAGACAGCGCTGGACATGGAGTTTACTACGGAAAGTGAACAAGGTCGTCGATTCTTGTATCTCGATTTCCCGAAGACAGACCATAAAACTTCATTCGTATACTGAGAAAAACTCAATTCAGCGAAATCCTAAACTCTCAAAGCATGTATCTGAACTTTTACAAACATCAAAAGAATTTTCGCATTTCACAAGCACTGATGATGTCACCTCGGCTGGTGATGAAACGTTTGCNCTGACGGTGTTTTGAAAATCATAATCTTTCCTTTACTCCTTCATCCAAATGGACAGTTATGAGACAGCGCAGGAAAGCGCATCATAAATAGTTGTAAAAAATAAAAGATGGGGGAGAGTAAACATGCGAATGCGATGAATAGTGCAGTATGCGTTGCTGTCTGTGTAGGTTTTTCATTCACGTTTTGTCGGCTACTTTGGCGATCTCTTTAATGAAGACAAATGCGCTGGATTTCGCAAGCATGATGTCACTGTTTGCCTTGTGTCCAGTAACCTATATATATATATATATATATATATATATATATATATATATACTGCGGGAANGTGATGAAACGTTTGCAAACAAATTGCCAAGCTCGGCGAACAGGAGAAATGGAGTTCAGTTCACCCGAGCTACGAGAACCGATTTTCAATATGTTGTCAAATTATTTTCTATTCCACAAAGTACTCGGCAGCGATTGTGTCTGCACTTTCGCGCGAATAACCACGTGCGATCAACGGTGTCCCCGGGGACCAATATCACATTATGGCGGTATCGGTGCGGATTATTTACGAAAATCTTACTAGTTTTCATGGAAATGTGGTGGGTCAGCTTTTAAAATAACTTTTTCACTCGTTTCATTAGTTGTGTTTGGAAAATAGGTTGACAATGGTGAGAGTATCGGTCTAAAATTAAATTAAATAATTGTTTTCTACTTCTGCCAAACCGTCACCGTAGTGTATCCTTCTCGAGGTATGTGTAGATCCTAACCATCTATAGAAATTGTATGACTGACTTTCAGTTTCAATTGGGAATTTACTTCCCTGATAGAACACAGGTATTATCAAATGTTACTAGTCGTAAATTGTTTGTTGTTCTCGAATAAAAAGAAAACAGCATCACAAAAGTGGGTTTTCAGGTGTAAAAATAGATCTGCTAGCTTCTTCCAGACCCGGATAACCACACAATTGGTAAATTAAATCAACTGGCCCACTTGATAGCTTCATTAAATATGATTTTCACGTGACATTCCATCATCGATTTCTTAAAACATTGTGTGGCAAAACACAGCTTCGAAAACCATCTGTCCTTGAAGCTTTTCCTTTTGAAAACTACTTTTGTATTAGTGTAACAATGTCCGACATTAAACTGGAGCATCAAATTCTGCTTTCTCCTATTCCGGCCACCCCAGTTTGGTTCAAAACTTTGAACTTCAGTCAGCGAGCTTTGGTTATCCTGTTTCTTTTGGCTTACTTGGGTCAACTCAGTTTTCTAATGGCAGCCACAATTTTGGACGACTATTACGTAATTCAGATACAGATGCATGTTCGAACTGCTCGACGAAACCCTAACCCATTGACTCTTGTCACGATTCGAGCAGGATTATGGAAAAGAAGGTTAAAGGCATTTGTCAGAAAACAAGAACGATACCCGAGGAAAACCAAACATGAAATCGCACGCTTCCATAATAGTACGATGGGAGTTTGGAATGCATGCGGGAATATTTACTCGCGTAACAGCATTGTGGTCAGCATTACGCGCACCTCTCTGTTTCTGGCATTGGGCCTTTTGTTCTGTCACTGTCTGACCGGATTCTTATTCCGTCGTATGTTCATCATATTTGTAACTATTGCAAGTCTGTTTTCAATCGCCACATTGTTTTTAGTGATTGTTCTGGCTTTGATGCAACTGCATTGTGTGCAACACTCGCTTCAGGCGAACCTGAACGATATGGAGACGTTTAAGTTGAAGGGGGACAGTAAAATGGAAGGGAACAGTTTTGTGTTGCTTGTGCTCATTGCTTTGCTATTTCTCCCAATACTACTAATCAGTGGTTTACTTTTGTTTCGCTATCCTCAGGGGTTGTGAACACGTATCTTGCAATCGTTTTCCAGTTCCGAGGGTTGCTCTTGGTACCCATTTTATCTCCTTTTCTGTCTGACTGCAAAGCAAAATGACAATATTTGCATTCCCGCCAACTTTTCGATGTCAAGCCCTCTTACTCAGTGTGATACGATAATGATCAGAGAATAATGAAATTCATGTGTGTACCTAAAGGAATTCATGTGATGGGACAGTTATCAACTGACTCACTGTACTGTTGGCTTATTTGAGAAACCATGCGTAGCCAACCGCATTCAAAGTTTAATTTCGGAGTAGCTCGTCTTATCTGTTTTCAGCATTCTTGGAGGTACCGATGGGACGTCTAAAGAAGCTTGGTGATACTGGTGATCACCAATGAAACCGTGGGAGCAATATTATGATCTGTATTCGCTATATCTATAGTTCATGCAACCCATATGAACATGCCAGTCAGCACACCCCATGATGTCCTTTATGACGTAAGAAAACAAAACTTTATTTAAAATGGAGTGACAATAATACGAAAGAATAAGTAAGCTATATGATAATCCCCATCCTCTGTAGAGCGTTCGTAATAGGAGAGGGCCGCAAGTTTGCAAACTGAGTTAATGAAAACAGAAACAGAAGGCTAGGTTGTTAGTTTGAATCGCGTTGACTACGGAAAGTCGCGATTGGTTCCTCAACGAGCCTCGTAAAAGTTCGAATAACCAAGTGAGCACCGGAAGAAAGATTATGATTATCGCATTTGTGTATTATGAAATTGTGGTACAGGAAGTTTACCGATACAACCAAACGTATAACTGCATTAAAGCAGGAAGGTGACAAACAATGAGTGCAAGAATAGCAAGCATTTGTGGTGCCAAAAAAACGTACTAGAACATGAGATGGCTTAAATGTAAATTTGCGCGAAAAAACAAATTTATCTCATTCTTCTTGTCTAAGATATGTAAGGAATTCGTTTAAATTATGTCACTGTCATTGTATTCCATTTTTACGAGGCAAAAGTAATGTGTACAACTGAACCCAATCGGCAACATCAAGTTGGCTTCTGGTGCTCCAACCTTGCTGATTTAAGTAGTGGTTTTTACCGGTAGCCTTTACCACACTCTCGTTTGCGGAATCTGTGCTGTTCATCAAAGCGAATGCATCGTGTCAGTATTCACATTCATACTGGCAGTCAATAAGATCCCGGATATCCACATTCTTAAGCACCACTAAAACCGATGCCCCCTCCATGCCTAAGATCAGTCCGAAATACCCGCCCAACTGGAGGATTGGGAATGCAATTTCCGGTTCTCATCACTGGAGAGGAAAATAACTCGTGCTACCATCACTGATTCCTTGCCACCCCAATCACCAAAGTACTCTCAGTCGATCGTTTGAGTGAATCGGAAAACAGTTGCCATGCGTCATAAAGTGGCAGTTTTAACAATCTTACTGAATAGTGGTAAGTCAACATTGATTTAAAAAATGAATTACCCGTTTATAGTGAAAATTTACTATTTGTTCGTTCTGATGTCAAATTGAACGTGGTGCTTGGAGATTTTCGAACGTGACGCACACTACGTGAGGCCTTTGTAAGCGGAGGGTTTATCAGCGAGCCTACCTCCATAAAGGCAAAAGAAAGTCCAAGATCTACAGGACTATAACAGTTCATGTTCCTTTTGTATCGTAAATGCTGAGGAGAATCAGTGAAAGCTCTGCCAGCTCCGCGCATGTCACAGTCATGGGAGCAACTTTCAAATGTCGGCAAAACCCTTTAGCGGAATAAAGGATGGCTTTAATGTGCTCACAAGATTCACAGCTTATGCTGCGGAACGAATAGACTGTAAACCGAACAACGCGATTAAATGTAACATTTTCAGAATAGTAGAATGTCGTTATTCTAAAAGTTTAATTGATCTATAAACTTTAAAATGCAAATGTGTGGTCCAAGCTACGAGATAGACATACTCATGGAGAAAACGTATCCCCGTTTCCGGATATACACAAAGGAAGCAAATATTTCAGACTACTCAAATTAGGCGTTGCATGCTAAGGACTACGATGACTGGAAGAACAGGGAATCTGATTGTATTATGCACCCGGATATCATGATATTGAATTGGTCATACTACTTAACCGTTTGATTTCTTGCACTAAACTAATCAGTATTCCTATGGTCCTGCTTCATCTCGTTGTTAGGATTTTCGGTAGGTGATTGCTAGTGTTCTTCGGATTGCTCATGTACAAGTGTGATGTATGAAACTGACCTCGATAAAGTTATGGTACACTTCTAATACATTGAATACACAGTACATATAGTTAGAATAAATTACGTGTGCTATTCCATTCGGATTTTTTCTATTTTGGGAGGTCGCTATAGCGCAAATTCCGGAACTATACTTCGAATTCTATTCACAGTACTACAATTGGCGTCGCCGCCGGTCTACTGAACAATGACTTCGACTTCATTAGAATCCTAGAGCTATCAAGAATTACTTTGAACGTTTCGATATTTGGTGGTTGATTCGTTCCAATCCCGATGGGGAAAAGAAATCTGCGTTCTCTTTTTTGAATGCTACTGGTAGAAGTGCTTATACTCTAATCAAGAACTTGACATACACTTCTCCCCTTGTTTTTGTGCCGTACGAGGATTTAAAATCCCTCCTCCTACAGCATGTGAAGCCGACAAACTTTGAAGCCTCAGCGAGGGCAAATTTTCACTCAATGATACGCAATCAGAACCAGGGAGTCCGTGAATTCATCCTGGAATTGCTCACACAAGCTGCAAAGTGTGATTTTGGCGACTTACTGGACATGCAATTGCGAAATCGACTGATTGTTGCCGTTAACAATATCATTTTGAGAAACGAACTTCTGAAGCTATCACTTCTACCTTCGAAAATTTGCGAGCTGATTGTAAACAAGATGAGGATATACGCGCCGCTACTTCATCCACGTCATCAACCATCGAATCTACACTCATGTTCGATTCACTCAAAACCAAATCTACAAAAGGTCATGCATTTCAAAACAGTTGCACATAATGTGACATATTCTGATAAGTCCTATGGCAATTGTGCATCCTGCACCAAACGTTATTCCAGATTCACATGTCGATTCCGCTACGCTTTATGTCACAAGTGTGGCAAACTGGTCATATTCAATCTGTCACAGTACCGAGACTTATCGTTAAATTCAATCCAATGACTCAGAAGTGAGTGACCTAGACAAACATGTTTCTTCCTCATCTTTGGCAATTACCTCTCATTCCGGTCATATTCGTAAACAACTGTTCAGTTCCACTGGTAACTTCATTTCATTTTGGACACTGGTAGTGTGGGGTCTCTAATTTCTGTTCATGATTTAGAACTGTTCGTTCCGGCTTCTAAACTGCAGTCGTCCACTGTCACCGCAAATGCATAACTGAACATTCAATGCCTGTTGTTGATTCTTGTGAAATTTGAGTCAGTGATGGGCATTCTAAAAGTTCAGTTCTTACAACCGTTAACGATGTACTTTCGTGCACCGGTTTTGGTTGCTGTCTTTTGGTTGTCCATTCGGATAAAACAGAAGAATGAAAATTGGAATGTTGAACGAATTTAAATAGACTGAAGTTACAAGAATAATGAGTAGATATATGAGCTCCATTGTTTGTGACATCCAACCATATCGCTCACTGTCTCGAACCATCGGTGACCATTCTAAAAGTTCCACCTGTACATTCATTGTAATCAAGTTTGGCCCCTCCATACTAGCTTGAAGGCTATGCTAGCACTAAATGTCAATCTTTCCTTGTTGATCTCTTATTTATACTGAAAATTAACTAAACGATTTGATTATTAAATGCTCTAAGGCCAGCGGTGGCATTGAACTTCCCCCGGTGAAACTACCAGTTATTGGCGACCCAGTTTTTCTTAAACTCCGGGTTATTCCATATGACCTTCGTGAACCGACACGTACCTCAGTTGCGATCATTGATTCTGACTTATCTTTACTAAATATGTCTTGACTAAGAGGCGATCGTCCCACACGTGTTAGTGGTGCTTTATTCTGTGTTTGCGACGATCTTCAGTGCGGGGTAATTAATCCTGCAGTATCGGCTCCTGATACACTTTGATGTGAGTTGCGATGATTATTCGAGTGGCGTAGTATATCATCCCTGTTCATCCCCAGAAACAGCCAACGAAACTCTTTTACAATTCGTCACATTCTTACACAAAGATTTACCCGTGTTCTCGTTCTGGGTGATTTCAACTACCCCAGTCTCCGCTATTCAGCGACCGTCCGTGCATTATTCGAACATCAGTTTAAACAGCTAGTTGACTCTCATCCACTGTACAACCATGTGAAGGTGGTCACGATGTTTGGAAACCTGCAGTCACCAAAAATGCTGGCTTTAGTGATGAACAGAGAGAAGCTGATGTTAGAATCTACCAATGTGACTACCTCCCCCCCCCCGTGATGTAGCGATCAAACAGTAATTGCGTTCAAATATAT
>UZAN01059559.1:0-11218 GCA_900618425.1 Echinostoma caproni
TAAGGGCCCTATTTTGTTTTGTTGCCCTCTGTTTCGAGATCACATATGACCTCAAAAATGGCACAAGTTCCGGTGATTCGTATCGTGCGCTTTGCCTCTGTACACGTTCCGCTGCAGGTCACATTAAACTACAAACGCTCGTACTTGACTTCGTTCCCAATCCGCCGCTCTGGGAAATGTGCGATAAACTCAATCTATAGAATTCGTAAACGCGTTCTAATTTCAACTCGACTTGGGTTGCTAAACTCTCACAGAAGTTCATCTCCAACCCATCACTACTATACAAACATGTTAATATGTCGAGGAAAGTAAAGTATGAGATATCCGCACTCAGCTGTCTTGGGAAGGTCACCGGCAGCACCCAGGAAGCAGCTGAGATGCTGAAAAACTAATGTACCCAAGTCTTTAACACACCTAACATCGCGAGACTGCGGCTACCTCGTCGGATACTCTTTCTTCCAAATCCATCACTGATTACCTTCACGTTTGATGCCGACAGAGTGAAATCAATGCTTCTGAGCATACGTAGGCATTCGGCTCTAGGTGCAGACAACCTACATCCCCAACCGCTTATTGCGTTAGTGGATCACATATCTTAGCCGCCAGCTTTTCTGTTCCAAAGGATGTTTGACGCAACCGTGCTATCCCAGTAGTGGAAAGAAGGCATGATTTCTCCAATTTACAAAGATGGCCGTCGTAATGAGCCTGTCAACTACCGCCCGGTGACACTCCTGCCTGTTCTATCCAAAGTCATGGAATCCATCGTGGTGGATTTCTTGATGGGACACTTAGAGAAATACAACCTCCTTTCCCCAGCACAGCATGGATCCCATCAAAAGAGATCGTGTACTACCAATCTTCTCCTGGCACGCGATGAGTGGATAAAGGCAGTAGAAAAAGGTGATTCATTTGATGTGGTTTACCTGGACTTCTCCAAAGCATTCGATCGGGTGAACCACGAAATACTGCTCCGTAAGCTGTACAATTTTGGTATCAGAAACCTCGCGCTTGATTGGATCGTTGGGTTTCTCCAACAAGCGACTATGTCGGTTCAAATCTCTGATTCACTGTCCGCCTCGATCACCGTTTCTCGTGGAGTCCCTCAGGGTTCTGTGCTTGGTCCGCGACTTTTATGGTGTTCATAAACGACCTACTGAATGTCCTAGAACCAAAAAACGTTATTCTTTGCAGACGACGTCAAAATGTGGAAGACAGTGACAGAACTCCAAGAAACACTAAATGCAGCTCACAAATGGTCTATTGAGAACGAAATCCACTTTAACGTCTCCAAATGCAAGGTGATTTCGCTACGCCACCATGGGCGGTTTCCTTATTTCCTCGGAAACAAACTACTACTGCATGCATCAATAGAGAAGGACTTGGGTGTTATAGTCCACGAAGACCTGAGCTTTTCTGTTAACTGCTCCAGGGTGTCATCAATAGCACTCAAACATGTCAGTCTACTTAAACGTGTTTTCGGTCGTTTTGAACCATCGTTATTCTCGCGTCTGTTGTCAGCAAACATCCGGCCACATATTGAGTATGCCATCCAAACGCGGAACCAATGGTTACAACGTGATCATAGGATTCTGGAGAGTTCACAAAGGCTTGCCACGAAGATGGTCAATGGACTCTATCATGATTCATACATGGAGAAAATGCAGTTGTTGGGTCTATACTCTTCTCCGTATCGTCAGATTTGAGGAGACTTGATTTTAGTGTGCCCAATATTACACAACCCAAACCACCCTTGTCACCGACTTCTGACGTGGTCATCAAACGTTGTTCTACGGGGACTCGAAAATCTCGACTGGACTGCCGACGTCATGCGTTCGCCGTTAGAGTGTGCACAGCCTGGAATTCCCTAACATCTCACGTTGTATGTACCGAGACGATTCATTCCTTTAAGGTAAAAGTTGACGAATCATTAACATAGTTGATTCCAACATCCACGAGAACACAAAACACAACCAAACGCAGCATATGGAAATTGTTCATCACTGTTACAGTTCAATTCGTGTTACCACCCTATGGGACAAGAAAAGCATCTGCTTGTAAGTAATGCTCCTAATAAAACTTTGACTTTCTTACTGTTCACAGACCACTTTTGCCGACGGAAATGTGCAATCGTGCATGAGCAAGAGCTTTTGCTACGGTTCTGGACAATTAATACAAGCAATTAATAGATCACGTAACTGAATTTGTAGTTGATCTCCAAAATTACAACGCGATGCCTGAGTCTGAAGCTGAAGAATCCTGAAGACTTGGAATAGAATCAATCAAATGAGCATGAGGGATCAGGACATCAACCCTGTGTTAAGTGATCATTTTTAAATATTCCGGTATCCTTTCTGTACACAATACTACACGTTTGCATGCCGCATATTTTCTCCGGTTCTTTATCATAATGACGAATAACTTTTAAAACAATATTTGTTTTTAGATGTACGCCACAGTTGAGTTCGAAAACGAAACAATAACCATTGTCCACAAGAGTTGGATGGTGGACAGTGAGCACGTACTCTGGCTCAAGCCGGGTACGCTATCCCGCGGGGTAGGCTACACTCGAACTTACTTTCAACTCGCAGTTACTAGTGATTAGTAGAGTGACGTGGATGATATTATTCTGTTCCCACTGTCCGGTATGGGGCGGTTGGCATAGGGTAACGCTTTGACCTCCCATGCAATAGATTCGGAATTCAAAGCTCGGACGGGATGGTAGTTATGTACCACTAACGATCTCTACTAAGAGCGAAACTGGAGTGTATAATGCGTTCTGCGCGTATAGTTGATTGTGAGTACTGATTGTGGTGTGTTAATTTAAAACCAAACCAATACCATCTATCTCACAAGTAACTGCGTGTAAGGAGTGGATTGAGAAATAAAATTTCATCCAGTTTGCACAGTTCAGTTTACTTTTCCTTTCGCATTTTCTCTCTTAAGCATTGTTGCTTAGGCTGTGCCTGCCTGCCTGCCTGTCAGTCAGTCAATCAGTCAGTCAGTCAGTTAATCTGTCTGTCTGTCTGTCTGTCTGTCTGTCTGTCTGTCTGTCTGTCTGTCTAACTCTGTCGATGTGTCCGTCTGTTTATGTCTGCCTGTGTGTCTGTCCTTGCTGTCTGTCTGCCTATCTCAAGATCAATTTCGATTTCCCGTTTATCATTTGGAAAATCGGTGTTGTCCATAGAAGTATTTGAAAGAGACAAAACAACAACAAAACAACACTGTATTTGAGCGACTGAGTGAATCCCAATTTATTGAATACAATGATGATTGTATCAAAATGTCTTCTGTGCACTTATACTAAAAGAAGCTCAACGTTGTGAGAACGTTGACGTTTTTCACTAAACCAACTTGAGGAAATGAGAAATTTCATCCACAATGGAAATGAAGATAATTCTTTGGTGGGCGTATTGAAAAGATCAAATGATGCGCTGACCAGCGTACTCTAACACTGACTTACGATTGGAAGAAATGTGAACTATATCTTGTTGTTCGTTCGACAGCTCGATTTTAGAGAAGGGGGACGAGTGATATCAAGATGCGCAATGACGATCCGATCTCTAAATATCCCGTGTTTCTCGATCACCCAGTATGAATCAGGAAGAACCACTGGTTAGTCGAGGGAAAACATATTGTTCCCTGGAAGCACCGGAGTTTAGCCTGATTACGCTCGAGAGTATCTGAAAGCGGAAATGCTTAGCAAGCGAAAGGTGTAGCTCTGAACTCACGCACCGTTTAAAGTGAGGAGTACTTCACCGGAGGTGGTAGAGACTTAAACAAAGATAAAAGACTTAGCTGAAGGAGTGGTCTCAGGATATCAAAGATCCTGGCGGATTCTATGCTACAAAGGAGAAGGATGCACGAGCGAATGCTCCAAGCAACCAATGCCTGCAGTCATGTGAAAGCATACATGCGGAACAGGCAGACCAAAGATGGTGACACTCTCGAGCATGTTACACTGTTGGTCTCAAGCCACTACACGATATTGTGTGCCGCATCTACAGCACACATTATCCCTTTCTTTTCTGTTCAGCTTTCCCCTGTGTATGAGTCCGGCCATAATTCGGACCAAATAGATGTATTCATATCATAAATGCACGAAAAGTTTCCTCAATTAGATCTATTTAGACAGTGTTGGCTATCAGTTGTTATGTCCCGGATACAAGATGTCCTAAACCCTCCCTGCATTGTTACATAAAAGATATACTATTCTGATCTTATGAAATGAGAGCAAAATTGAATTTTATTATTCTGCGATATCAGTGGTGACTTTATCTATGCAGCTCTATTCAAGCCTAAGGTCTAACCCTAAAGTAATCTTCATCTTAGGGGTATGTCTCGTCTTCTACCATAAACGTGAGGAAAGTTTAATGGATCAGTAATAACTGCTTATAATGTATATATTCGACCCAACCCTTTTTTTCGAGTATTTGTTGTTCTCAATGTTTATTGGAAATATCTCCAATGAATCTTTCAAAGTCTATCTGGTCTACATTATCACTGCAGCTTAAATCTTTCCCGCAACTCACACTATGATGTGAGAACTTCCTCGAATCGATCACGCATTAGCACATAACATTGGTAAACAGCATGCGTTACGTCATCAATGTTTTGTAGAATTATGCGATGACATCTTTTCCCGTTTGATTCGCATCTGGCAAGCCCCATTCGACGGGAAAGATTGCACTGTTTTCCGGGAAATGACAAATTAGTTTGCCGCAGAGATGTGCGAATTTCGGTTTTGTAACATCTCTCAAACCTTGAGCGTGGTAGATAGCATTCTGTTCAGCATGAACCACAAAATATTACATTTTAGAGAGTGCTACATCCCGTAGTTGTTGCATTTAAATGTACTTTTCTCAAAGAGAAAAAAACGAGGACTGAACGTTGCGAATTTTTTAAAGACTGCTACTTTTGCTCTTATAACACATAAGATTCATGATTATAATTGGCCAGAGAATATGTAAGAACATGAAAGATATCGACAATAGATATTACCGCTTCAGATAAAGAATTTTAACCGAATGTTATTCGCCGTTACATTCTAAATTGAATCGTTTTATCGATATATAGTCCATCCAGTACTAACAGTATACAATCTGCTGATGGTTTATGGTACTCTGATACCTACCGATATACTTTTCCTACCTAAATTATTGCTTTACGTGTTAGTCTCTATCTGTATATCTGTCTGTCTGTCTGTACGTTTCCGGTCAACTGACAAACGCGTAGGCTGGCCCAATTCGAACAGAAGCGAACAGAGGCTCATTCTGTCTGGTAAAGAAAACTCTGATATTTACAAAACAATCAAACAAGTGAACAATCAGTCAGACAAACAAACGGAAAGAAATAAAATAGAACTAGGCTTTTTTGAGGGAAGGGGTACGGCAGTGCGGGACAGGGGAGGTGGGTTTGGGGCTCGGGTGGATAGATCATGGTAAATGCGTCTGTGTGTGTGTGTGGCCATCCGCGAGCGTGATTCTAATCGATTTTTTCTTCGTGTAGACACACGCAATCTAAATTATTCGTTGCACGCATATACATCATATTGCTATGCAAATCTGCGAGATACAATGGTGGATAGTAGTAGTAGTAGTAGTAGTAGTAGTGGTGGTAAGCGCTAAGTCACATTTTAAAGTCGGTCTTTGTGTGTGTGTGTGTGTGTGTGTGTTTGACATTTCACAGTTGATCTGGTTCTCGACAGGAAAGAGCGAACACAGCATCCTGTGCGTGTCGCGCGAGGAGGCGGGTAGTATCGAAGATGAAATAAAACATAAAATAACCGAAGACGAAGAAGTAGTGGTAGTACTTGTTTTCATCTGTAATTTTGTACACAATCGGAATATATGTATATATATATATAAATGTCTAACTATGCCCTGATTTTTTCGGTCATTTGTTTCAAGGGGTTAGGATCCTATGTACAGTACGGAATTGTCGATCGCAAACGGTCGTAATTGTTGGAGCAACGAACAGATCAGAGAGAGAGAGAGAAAAGTTTGGAGTTAAACGATGCGAGCCGGAGTGAATGGGAGTTGGTTGGAGAGATGAGGCGGAACGGGCTGATTGGATGAGATTGAGGGGACGAATACAACATAAACTGACGAGAGCACATTTTTACCTACGGATTCAATTTGATCGTTTTCTTCTGATAAGTCACAACTGATAGGTAGGAATTAAGGAATGAAAGTGTGGTTCCACAGATCCGACTAATTTTGTCCCCGTACACATTCACGGGGGGACTGTAATTTGATACAGAGAGTTCCACAAGATGTAGAATTAGACGATGGAAATTTTCTGCATTTTTTCTCGTATTAGTAGACCACCGTCCACATCAACTGACAGGCCACTGCTTCCTGTCCCCACTACACCACTGTGAATGGAACCAGTTAGGGTACCGCCGTTACGTGACAGAGATACCCCGTGCATTGGTAACGGGTGCGGTGACTTTCGCTGTAATCGGGATGATGTGGGTGGCTGTGTTCGATGAAACTCGTGCACTGGGATCAATTGATGTCGGGAAGCACAATCATGCGGTGCGGTCTGTGTCAGGCGGGTCTCATGTAATGCATGGTGATGATGGTGATGATGTATCGGAGGCTGTGGTTGTGTTGGAGGTGGTGGTGGTGGTGGTGGCGGCGGCGGTAACGGGATTGTACCGGTTCCCGCTGAAATGGGCTGTCGTTTGCCGAGTGTACTGCCACCTCCCAAACTGAGGGAACCGGTTCGTGTGAGTGTCCCTTTACCCAAAGAGTCCACGTCAGTTGGAAGATGCGTCCGTGAATTATGATGTGATCGGGAGTGCTGATGCAACGAGGACGGGTGGTGATGATGGTGGTGATGATGATGCGAGTGGGGATGCGGGTGAGGTGGTTTGTGGGCATTCGGGCATTGGTGTCGATGTGGTTTCTGATTAACGGGATGCGTGGAAGCCAACGAGTGTTTGGATCCGGTCAACTCTGCGAGTGGATCGTTGGGCATCTTCAACCGACGCTTACGTTCCCGATAGTAAATGAAACCCACCAATCCGAGCAGCAGAGCGAAAGTTAACAACACACCGATCCCAATGTGAAGGAAATTGTATGCGATCGCTTTCATACCTGAAAATGAAAGAGTACAACCAAAATAAAACAGATGTATTTTATCGTATTTTATCGATTATGCATAAAAAACGGAGTGTGAAGTTGTCTATCGGACTATCATAATGCAAGATAATGTATTATGAGCCATTATGACCTGGTGTAGACAAAAGGTCTCCGTTTAAGTATCAGTTTTTCACAAATATTAACGGTGCACTTTCGCGCACCGGTTTTGGTTGCCTTCTTTTGGTTACCTATTTGGAAAAAAGAGCAGAATGAAGATTGGAATGCTGAGAGTTGAGTCAAAGTGAAGATATAGAATTAATATAGACTGTGGTTGCAAGAATATTGAGCAGATGTATGAGCGTCACAGTTTGCAACGCCCAGTCACATCGCTCTGTGTCTCTAACCATCGTTGACCATCGGGACCTATGTGATCCAATCTTTCCTGGTTAGGGGTTTCATACCCTCATGTCAGATCTTTGTTTGACCGCCCATGACCTTTTGCCAATCGCTACCTTCCTCGGCAAACATCTTTCGCCGTGGTAACCTATCTGGTGAAATGCGTGGCTCACGCCCCAACCAGCTTAATCTACCTGCTCTAGTGGACGACCACGATTATCTAAAACTCCACGTTTAACCTCAGCATTGCTCGTCTGGTTACCCCACCAGACTCTTACAATACAATTATCCAAGCTTATTTCTATTTATCAGTGGTCTGATAAATTTAGTGTCCTACTTGTCCCAGTCTGTCGTTACAGATGTCAAACGTTACCAAAACGAATGCATTCCAACGTCACAATCCTTTCGAATCAGTATTTACAGAACCGTTCGTAACTGACAGATGGAACCAGATGAACAAGAAATATTTGTCCTGCGGTCACCAACTTATCACCCCGGAGGACCCGTGTTCAAATCCCTACACAACCGCCGGAGTTTCCCTATTTTCTGTGTGTTGATAGCCCATTACTGATTGGTTACTTCCTCCTTTCTGAAAATTTTATCATTGTATATTCAATGATAGGAAGTAAAATAAAAGGTATGGAACAAATAGTACTGCTGCGTGGTTTGGAAGATTCTAGTTACGGAGTTTAATGCAGTTTCATACGGCACAGTATTTAATTTACGAACATCCATATATTGTTTTTCGACCCGCACAAAGTGTAGGGATGAACGGATGATGATGGAATCGTAAATCGCTTCCGTCTGGGATGACTGAGACAGATCAAACAACGTGACAAAGTGCAATCATCCCGGTTTTTGTAGTTCCTTGTTTCAGGTCAATTGAAAGAAATTTCCAGTTTATGTAGTGTGATACTGGTTATTTTTGTCGACAAATGTGTGCAGCTCCAGGGAACAACAACTCATTCTGCGTTCGCTTCTGCTGTGCCGAAATGATTTTAGCACTTTTCATGCACAAAATCAAACAGACACACGCACACAGGATGGGGACATGAATCCCACAGTGAAGGATCCCCGGTTTTGGAGCAGCATGAAACTGATCAGCCATGTTTCAAGCGGTATTTTCATAGATTTTTTCCAATTTCATTTCCTCCGATTCCCGGTCACCGGGAGAAGTTGTGAGCAAAACTGACCGTTTGTTCCAGTTTCGATGTTTCTATTTCCACCTTGTGGCTAAGGTTTGCTAATACACAAAATCGATAGTTTTACTGTCGCATCAACTGTTCCGTACTATAGGTGATTCTGTAACTAACTGAGTTCGAGCGATTACCCCTCGTCACTCTGGTGACATGTGTTCCAATGTAATTTAAACGAAACGCATAGATGCAAAACGGCCGGAAAAGAATTGTTCTCCGTGCATTTTCAGTTCAACCGGCTGGTTACTTTTTGAGCAATTCCAACGTGAATCAAGCTGATCCGTTATCCGTTACGAAGAAAATGCTGACTCCATAGCTAGTTGCTGAGATTTTAGCATTTTCGTTTGTTTTAGGTCTCTACAGTGATCTGAGAACTATCGCTGAGGCTTTGGACAGTTATTACCGAATGGTAATGGTTGTTCCAAATTGCGTGTTTTCTCTCCCGGATCCGAAATGCTACTCGTGAGCAGTATGGAGACCCTTAACTCTTTATGGTCAAACCTTTATTTTGATCACATTCCTAATATCTAATCTATGAGAAATGTTCATTTTGGAGGGGGCATTCAGTGGATATTTAAGTTTTCACCTTTGGTTGTATTCGCAGTGACACGAAACATTCCCCGTACGTACGGTCTCTGAGGATCGCCCCTTCTGATCCAAATCATCTTATCAAAAACATCACTATCACCGGAAATCGGTGAGTTGGGAATTACGCTGTTCTCTTCCCGCACACGCATCGTTGCCGACCTCATCTACTAGTGTCTAAACTGAACTTCATCTGAACTAACGGTGTCTCATTTCTATTTTCTCATTTTAAGACTACAGGATACTAAACCACCCACAGATCGTTATCACCAAACTGAGTCTAACGTGTCCAAGCTTGGCTGCTGTATTACAGTTCCATTTGTTTGTCTGCCAGTTATACTTTGTTCTTCTCAGTAGTGTAACGAGCTGTTTGCAGTTCTGTGTGGTGATCGTGTACGCGCACATCACGGTACGGCTTCCTGGTAGCCCATTAAGAAACGGATTTACCGACCAATCCTGTGGTCTCAATTGGCACCAATCGGATTGGCTAAATGCAAGAAGACAAACAAATGAACCATATCGTTGTCGGCTGTACACTGAAGAATGGACCTTTAATTATTGGATGCATGTGCTATTTATTTGCATCATTTTCTGAACAGAAATAAATGTATCCACAGCTCGTCTTGCTTCTACCTGACTTTGCGCTGTTCCGTGGGTTTCAATGATTTCATGTTCAAAGCTTTTTATGAATACGAGAAGGCCGCAAATCAATCTTCGACATGAAAGTTGAAGCTACCTAAACAAATTTCGTTTTCGGGGTAATCAGATGTTCAATACACTGACAACGACAGTAAATTGGATGTTAGAATTTATCGGCCACTTGCGCGGTAAAGTAAGCATGGCTTATTTTTCCATTTGTGTTCAACATGTCCAACATTCGTGGCGTTAGTCGCTGCGGGTATTTCCCCGATCAACGACACGATCGCCAACCGCATGTCACACACGTCTGGTGTTATCTGAACGATGGATTTGGGCGATTTGATGAGTTTGGTGTACACACCCATATACATATACCTACAAACCTGGCACATGTTGCTTTCTCGTTGTCATAGGCATCTGACTATATGTCTGCATGAAACATTGTGTACAGAAACGAAAGGGAGATTAGTAGCTAGAACTGGAACAGCAGACTTTTGGAGCAGAACATGATGTGCATCGTTCAACAACTTACAATGGGTTGTTTCATCCGAATTATCCGCCACCAGTTCTCCATCCCGACCAAAGGCACCACAATTCGCCACACCATTGCATTCCAGCAATCGGGAAATGCAGTTTTTCGTGTGTTCACAGCGGAACCCGTCACAGCTTCCTGAAGAATAAATATTGGTATGATGTATTGTTTAGAATCACGAGGGCATGTGGCCGCACGATTTTTCAACTTGGATATTTACTACTGTCAACGTTTACAGTAGTCAAAACATAAACATTAAAATCAAGTCGACTTGTGTTAATCTGGAAACTCGTTCTGGTTGCATTTAGGTAAATATCGCTATTGAGAAATTGGTGCTTTTATCAGTTAGATATTATAAATAATGATCAATTTCATGTGAGTAATGGAGGATTTGGTTAAATTTCAAATGGGAATTTGTCGTGTATANCTCGGAAGCACTGGACAACTGTTTCGACTTGGTTGGGTCTCATCAGCAGTGCGAATCCATCGACCCAAATGGGGATCGAACCCGAGACTTCATGGGCAGAACGCATGATTAATTTATAGAAATAATAGAAGTGGCATATCCATGATGATAACGCCTTTGCCAATGAACCGGAACATTCGATAGAGGAGACTCAATCACTCACCGTCGCTGTTGACTGGGAGTAACTCTGTCCAAACGAGTCGAAAACCGGAAGCTTTTGCCCGATTTTCGGTGGTATGTAACCTGAATCCGGAATAGAAAAACAGTAGAACTTCAATGGTTTTGGTAACACGCCTGCAATCTCAAACATGACCAGGAA
>UZAN01059580.1:0-11199 GCA_900618425.1 Echinostoma caproni
ACGTGAAGGTTGTTTTTAGCATTGATTGCTTTGCCTTAACCCTAAACGATTTGTAAAGTAGATACGGAATATGCCGGACAGTGATACCAGGAGCACAAAATGGAGTGATTGGTTTTCCTCAGCATTTACAATTGCGCGACAGAAAGCTCGAGGAATGGGTAATGATCACAACACTTTTGCTATTATGCGAGTAAATCCATACAACAATATGTGTGGTTGTCCACATCGGTTATCCTTGAAGATATTGCGATTAAGCAGATCCTTCTGAATATAGATAAACATGAAGACGATGGGAGACTTTAACTCTAACATGTTCAAGTTAGGTAGACTGAATAAGAAAATCCAATCAAAAATAATCTGAATCTTTTGGGCCCAGGTATATTGTTATTAAGAAGCCATATCCGATCAGTATTGTTTCATATCTGCACATCTCCATTGGGATTCGTTTCCTGATAATAATACAAGGTGGGGCAAACGTTTCCTAAATATTCGCAGAGCGTGCGCAAACCCTGCCAGTGGTGAAATGAAATGTTCACGTTAAACTTAAGACTACCTACGTGCAAGAAACGACTTACTGGTTTATCATGAATCTCCTTCTGCATAGGTGTGCAATATAGCCTATATAAGAGCTGTCGAAAACATACATGTCTAGCCGTTGCGTGTTTTGTTTTTATACGTCTCTTAGATTTACTGGTGTTCTCATAGGGCATTGCTAGCCATGGCTCTCTAGTCAACAGGCGCCGAGTACCTGAACAACTACAATCATGAATAAAATTCATGGACACAACACTGTCCCTCGCGCTTTATCTAGAGACTTATATATATATGCTAAACCCTGGTTATCCAGACATCACTATGGGGCTTCAATAATGCTTGCTCTTTACAAACTTAATAAGTTCAATGATATATCTTGAAATGATAAACAGAAAGCTTGAAATGGTACTTGGAATGTTATTCACCTTGTACCTGAACATATGGATGTGATATTGGGACAACTTGAATTGCAAAGTTATAGAGTATTTTTAAATGCTTATTATTATCCTATAGACTGATTCACAAGCAAAACAACTGAATAAGCTAATCAATAATTTTCATCAGAGACGATCTGTATGTTCCACAGTAAAATTTCTCGAAATGAGTTTCAATAAGCGTAGCGGTGTATAACTTCTATCGTCATAATGTCGTTTCTCCTATTAGTGGTTTATGAAATAGGCCATACTTTAAGTAAAAATTATTTTCATGTACACCAATTAGAAGCCTTTTTCACTTAAAGCATTCTGAAGTGCTGTGAAAGGACAATAATGAGCAAAATTTAGGCCTTGAAGTTCCGTTTATTTGAGTCACACTGCACATATTTCGGTTCAGGTATTGAGGGTGAAATGAGGGAAGTTCACATAAATTTCTGACGATTCCATAAGTCCGACAGAAATAACTGAAAGTTCTGAATACCAAATGTTTGTATTGAGCATCAAATCAATAACTACGCACATAGTTATAATAAAATCCGAAACTCGATAACAAGAAGAAAGAGCGCTTGCCAAATTAAAATTTATCTTCCGTTTCTTCGAGCATGTTGACGAAAGCCATCACCACCATGTTGTGCATTACACCATATTGAAGTTAACTTGTCCTTCCGATAAAATAAAAAGATTCATTGAGCTGAACAAATAATAAGTACATGTGTGAAGCATACTGATGTTAACAGGTTACCCAACTAACTCAAACAAGGCTTCAATTTTACTTTCCAGAAAAAAAATTATTGTCATCAATCAAACTATTATTAGTTCTCACGATGACAATTTCATGTCAACATAAACGTTTTGCTGTCTTTGAATGTAGCCGTTGACATCTTTAAATGTTCTCATCTAAATTGAGTCGAAGTTCGAAATTTTTATTTCTTTTATAACTCACGCTGTTCCCTTCCTACCTTAGAATCTGTAGATTCCAAGGTTGAGAATAACCGCTGTCTATCTATACCGAACTCTATGAAAAACTTGGTCTCACTTTAAATAGCAATCGCTGCTAAATTATTCACGCCTATCAATGCGTTGTCGAGCTGCAAGATTTATCATTTTAAATCCGAAACTTCAGACGGAATCGAATATAACGACCATCGGTTTCTACTGTTGTATATCTGTTTCCCTCTATTTAAATCATTGCTATCCAGTTATCAAAGGTGTATACTTGGACAACATATTTTAGTGTTACGCAGGGGTCTAAAGATAATTGAGTTTAGAGTATCAAGCTTGGATTAACCCATTCGATTGTTCAGAGGCACCAGACACTCTTGATGGTTCTCGGTGTGGGTTTCACTCCTTGGGAGATCGTTAATTCCCCACTGTTTTGTATGCATTTTAAATGCGATGGAAATGCATACAAAACAGTGTGGAATTAACGATCTCCCAAGGAGTGAAACCCACACCGAGAACCATCAAGAGTGCCTGGTGCCTCTGAACAATCGAATGGGCTAATCCAAGCTTGATACTCTAAATTGATTGAGCCATTCGCACAAGGTGATAACCGTCGGTCGTGTAGCTCAGGGGTAAGGCTTTGAAGTCCCGACCCGACTGATCATGGTTCGAGTCCTGACAGGGACACAAAAAGTGCGCACTGCTGACGAGTCCCAAACAGGACGAAACAGCTGTACAGNTGTAGCTCAGGGGTAAGGCTTTGAAGTCCTGACCCGACTGATCATGGTTCGAGTCCTGACAGGGACACAAAAAGTGCGCACTGCTGACGAGTCCCAAACAGGACGAAACAGCTGTACAGTGCTGTTTGTTGGTTATCACAAATATTTCCAACGCATTTAAAATAATTATGAGTTTCCCTAAATTTCATAAATAAGTTACTTGTGAAATTTCCAACCATCACATAACTTTCTGCGTTAATTTCACGGAAGTAAAATGTCGTCAATTCTAACCCTTCCCACGCTCTGAATAACAAAACAAACTATATCGTATCGCATCAAAGCCGAAAGAAGGCATATGTCGCGAGATGTTGACATTTCGTTTAATCTTCTCAATCACTGACGTAAAACAAACAAGCACATTTATAGCACATTACATACAGTATACCAGTTCACCTGCAGTTGCGGTGACGCATACATAGGCAGAACCAACCGTCAATTATCACAGCGGATGGCCGAACACATTCCAAAGTGGCTGGTCAAGTCGATGACGCAACCCACGCCCAGTAATCAGGCGGTCACACGTAATCCGGAGTCATCAATTGCAAAACACCTCATGACAACCAAGCACATAATTGATCCCGCTTCCTCTTTTAAACCGTTGCTACGTAATTGTAATGCAAAACTGTTGGCGATAAGTGAGGCGTTGCTAATCCGATTACATAATCCCGTTCTGTGCCCAAAATTTATTGATCCAATCAGTTCACTTGCCGTGGAGTTGACCTGTATTTTTTTAATTCTAATAGTCCCTGTCTAACTGTACCTGCCCATTTACAAATCTAATGTGCTATAAATTTGCTTGTTTGTTTTACGTCAGCGATCGAGAAGATTAAACGAAATGTCAACATCTCGCGACATATGCCTTCTTTCGGCTTTGATGCGATGGATAAAGGGGACCCAGTGTTTCATATATCGTATATACATGTACCAAATCTTAGCCCTGCACGATCATGTAGATGTTTTCACAAGCACAAAGGAAATAACAATTGAATGCCCTCTCAAGCTTTGAATGTTGGTTATACTCATGATTTCTGTAAACCTCATTCTTCAGACTACGTTTGGTATTTTCAAATGGGAATATGAGCTTTTGTGCTTTAAAAGGTTACGTAAAGTGATACAAAACGATTGATGTAGGCGTTTTTTTAGCAGATCCTGAATACATACAATCACTTCAACTCAAACATTGCCCTACCGAACAAATTGGTCGTTAGAAAACCGGTCGCTTCTCAAAACCAACATAAAGGCTGTACCAAATAAGTCAACAGTAATCAACCGCAACGACGGTCTTGGTGTTGACGGTTTATCACCATTCACCTTGAAAGATTTTACCAACGATCTCAATTCAGTTTTTATCGTTACTTGTGCGTTGCGTAAATCCGAGGAAGTGTTATCATCGGTTCTTGGCTACTGGCTGGCTTAAAAGAATGCGTCAACACAGGTAAAGGATAAGTGATTCCCTGTATACCTGTTATCTAGTTCGATTAATCAGTAGAGGAAACTAAACGAGTATTTGTAACACGGATTTTGGAGATGATTGAAACATTTAAAACCATTAATAATGTGTCATTGTTTACACCGATTTTACTCAAAACTCTTCAGCGAGTTATTAACATTGCTGCCCTTGAAAACCAAATCCTTTTTTCCGGTCCCAATCAGCTTACCTATCATAAACATTACCCGATTACCTCAGCCTCTCATGCTTACGATAAATTGATTCTGGTTTCTTCTTCTTAATATAAGACATCATTTTGTTCCATAGGCAGAAACTTAGGTTTCTTTATTCATGATGAACACAGCGTACATGGGCGGTGGTGGCTAAGTGGTCACGTCACCAGCTCCTGAACCGGAAGTCTCGGGTTCGAGCCTCTATGGCTGCAGCCCCCTTCCTGAAAGTTGACTGCACATTGGTATATTCAATAAATAAAAAAGGAAGTAAAAAGACATTTGTTTATTTATTATTATACTCCGATTATTGTCAAAATAGCTGTTTGATTACAGCATCGATTTATGGTGCTAAAATTTAATTTGATTTTGTAAAACAACTCATTTTAATAGCTCATTTTTTATGGAATATTCACCTATGTATTTTGTACATTAATCAGTAAAAGTACCCTTACTCGTGCAATGCACTGTTTCTTGGTTTCTTTCTCTCCAGGTGGAATGCCTTCAATAAGTTCAAATTTAATTCTGCACACAGGGTAACATAGTACAAATCAGTACTTTCATTTTGACCACATATTTGCTGTCAAGCATGGTCATATTATGGAAGTAAAAAATAAATTTGTCGTCGTACTACTGAGTGTTCATCATGCATACAAACAACAGTGTAATTTGCTGAAACTGGTTCTCACTATGGACTTTAACAAAATCATCAACTTGACTTAAAAACGAAATTCAATTATTTTGTTTTTCATTAACCGAAACTTTGATTTGGTTTCTTTAGTTCCAAAATGGTTACTGATACGGCAGATCAACTGGCAACCCTTTCCGAAAGTTGACTTTTAGAGGGTCTAATCAAAATTCGGCGAATATTTTCAATCTTAATGGTGTATTCGAAGGATGGAATGAGACCGCATCGAAAGTCAAGGCCATGTCAAATTAAAAAAAGACTATAAATTCCCACTGAAAACAATGGAGCAGTTACAGGATATCAATACATTGCTAGGAGATAAAAAGGTTTGCAGCATTAATTGCTCGAGTAGTTATGCAAACAAAGGTTCAATGCCACTTTGCAATTTTAATTTATCTGTTCCTTTCTCAGGCAAGATCAAAAATCAAATAGCTTTAAAGCGAATATGAAAAAATATAATCAAAAGGAGAACTCCAAGGTTCACTTCGGCGATGCCATGCAGTAAACCAGCTTTGAATTATAATTGATATTTTCACTTGTGAAGGGTTGAAAACTGTAGCATAGAGCATCAAAACATCGAAACAGATAACGATAAAGCACAAGGTCAATCACTAAGCCAAACATAATCAAGATGTATCTCGCATAACATAAATAGAAAATCTGAACATTTTCTTTTTTTTCATTTTTATTGAATAAATTACTCAAGTTAGCTGTAAGCACAACGAATATTGCTTTGAGTGATAAGTAATAATAAGTAATATTCGCATTGAATGATGAATTATCTTTTCTCGAGCGATTTGAGTCGCCCTCTGTCTTAAAACTGCTTAGCATTAGAATCGATCCTACGCTAGACAAGAAAATTATTGTTTCATACTCGAATCACCCAAGTAAAGAACTTCCTGTGATACTGGTAGATGCTACATAGTGGCAATTCTCCCCGATCGTGATAAGAATGATCAACACATCTGGTTGCTTTAAAATAACGATCATCAGGTATTGGTCCTATATACCTGTTCACTCTTTTTCATCGGGTAACCTGAAAAAGCAGCTGTGGTAAGTTTTCATAATTTCCTACTCGGTGGGGTTGAGGTCAGATATGTTTAAAAGAACCTTTTATTCAAAAATTATTTTGCTATTGTCGCATCACCTTTGGGAGTTGTACACTAATTTCTCTATTGCTAAAACAAGGCACCGACGTGCACAATACATTTATTACTATACAATTAAATGCAATTGTCAGACCAGAATCAATAGTCACTCCAAAACGCGAATATATTCCTCATTTATTGAACCGTTTCAAATGATAGTCAATAGCTGAAAGAATTTAGGTCACTTGGACATGTTCCGGCTCGGTTTGACAAAGGCTCATGAACTTCCGGTTTGCGTTACTTACCCTAACGTTTGTGTTGTTTTTCTATTGCCACTTCGATTTTCACTAAAGTGAACTATTAGTAAAAATAACTCTTATTTCGCACTGAATCTAAATCGGAATACTTATTTGATTTGTGATCTATGTATCATCTAATCTTACTTACTCTTGTAGCCGAAGCATCCAGTGCAATGGGAATATACCCGTGGAAGTATACGCTTACCAATGAGAAAATAAATGCTCACTGATCAATGTACCTTTTGATGCATAATCCTGGAAGTCTCAGCATAAGTTAATCTCTGCCTACAACAGTGCAAGCAAATGGCAAATGTTAATCTCAGTACCTCACTTCTACATAAAACATTTCTCAGAGAATATCGACATTGAAATCTGAAAAAATCCTGAGTATGCTAGAAAACACAGGCAAAACTGGGATTCTAAGAGTTGTTGTTTTGCTTTCACCGCATCGAAAAGCATGCTCAAAATGCTACAAAGTGCAGAAAACCTAACCGGTCAAAGTTACTCCCTTCTTCCATCGTTGTGCACGGAGAAGTAATCAGTCTTGACAAAGTTTGTTTCTTGATAATCGATCAAATATCACATACGAATTGCAACAAAAAGCGACAGTTTCCAAATGTATCTAAAATTAGTCCACTCCAATATCCTCGCCATATTCTAGTTCTTCCTTATGAAAACTGATTAACCCCTCGGCAGTTCCTATAACAAAGCTTGCACTTCTTTGTTTTGTTTTTGAGAAGTTCCCATAAAATATGAAGACTATGGATGACAAGATTGCTCTATTCACATTCACTGCGGTGGAGTGTGTATTTTCTATACGGATTTCAAATGTATATAAACCGCAAAATTATACATGAATCTTTGACTGTAAAGTTTGAATACACTCATGATGTAAGAAAATCCTATGCATATATTATCATTGATGGAAGGAATTCCTGCACTATGCATTTTGTATTCTATTTCAAGTGACTTTTCTAATTGAATCTATGAGAAAATTTATGAGAACTATTAGTATTATTATAGAAATTGATAAGTTTAGAAATTTAGAGAGCACGTGAGAATTTAGTCCAATCACACTTTTGTTGTCCACGGAGAAAAAACGCAAACAAGAAACCTAGGAAGGACTGTCAACAAGTTTGAACGTTGTTGTCTTTCTGAATGATCCATAACCCTAGAGCCTTGTGTTAGAATAAATGAAAGTAGATGCTCGTAACAATTTTATAAGGGTCGTTTGTTCTATTTTACATAGATACAAAACGGAACAGTTAGATCGATATTCGTCCTAACGAGATGTTTTTCCTTTCACTTGTTGAGCGCACCTACTATGCAATCTTGAATTCTTCATAAACTCCTCACTCAATACATCAAATAGTTACTCTCAAGCGTTTCGCCATTAGACTAAGCTGTTACTCTGTCGATCATAATCGACTAGCTTGCGGAAAGCGCGGATGAGCAGCGTGCACAAAACGTTCGTAATTTGAAGTATAGAGCAAATATGACCCACAGTTAAATAACAAACCCGTACTTGCCGTTATCTTTATGGCGAAGTTAGGGACAACTTCCTTATCTATGGCTATTAGTTGTTTAGGACAATATCACCGTTATGTAGATGATATCTTTTGTGTGGCTAAAACGAAAGCTAATCTTGCCCATGTTGAGTCAGAATTCAAAGCAGCACATTCGTCAATTAAGTTCACAGCTGAACTAGAGGAGAATGACTGGCTTCTGTTTTGGGATGTTTATCTGTTCAGACGTCCCGATGGCTCCATCCAAAGAACGATATATCGAAAAAGCAACATGGAGTGGAGAGTACACAGATTTTCACAGCTTCGTCCCACTCCACCGAAAACGCAACCCCGTAAGCTGTCCCCGGCAGAGAGCAAGGCGCATCTGTTCAGAAGATACTTTAAAGGATGAGGAGAACCACTGGAAAATGATTATCTTGAGAAGTTCATCGACTGCAACTGGGATGCATAGAATAAGTCAACAAAAATACCAAAGCGGAGAAGAAAATGCTCTTTATAAAACTTCCATTTAAAGGTGATGTTATCACTGACACGGTCAGTAGAGTTTTATCCGCAGCACAGAATCCACGTTTAATGCCGCGCAGTTAGAATGCCTGTTCTCTAAGTCATCAAGCATCAAAGAATAGCTGCCTACATTGACCTCGTCTATGATTGTCTGTCAATTTAAGTGCTCTGGTGGCGCGACTCATGCGAGTCGAACGACAAGGCAGTTATCTCAACGGATCAAAGAAAACAATCCACGCTGGCTCACAGGGGCAGTGGAGGCGTGTCATGCTCGTAGCGTTCTCGTCGATCTGAATACTTAAACCATGAAATTTGTTCGACAAACAGAGAGATCAGAGTTGGCAGATTCCGTGATGGATGTGGTACGTAGGGAACTTGAGAGCTATGACCGGATACAAGGAATGGAAGTGATCTCCGAACTCAGGGGGGAGGGGGTGAGACCGGATCGGGAATGGCATGTGCGCTACTGGAACAAACCAAAGAAGGTTCGCTCAACCACAATGTGAATACATTCTCCATATTAACCTCACCAAAATGGTCTCCGGCTCCACTGGGCATGGAGGCATATTAGACACTTCGGACGCTTGAACCGTACACAGGGCGTATGATCCAATGAACTGGAACCAGGAACACAGCGGATTGCGGTTTTCACACTGCCCCCCGTTCCGCGGGTCAGACTGGCTAATCAACGACTCCAGCTTTGAATTTTCCAAGAAAATTCACCTGCATGGTACTTAAATCCAGCCCTCTTGAAATTTCATGCTACTTCCCTTTCTGGGGCAATTACCTTCGTTCTCACTGAATCTCTTCATACTCCTGGTATCCTCGACTTTTCGAGACCGGTCACAATCATACCAATCCCCAAAGCATCCAAATCTTCTATGCTTTTTAAACGTTTTCGCCCCATAGCATTAACATCTTCAGCTCTTAAATTGACTGAAAAGGCCATTCTCAAACACCTTCAGCAGTCTATAAACATTCCTAGTGATCTGTTACAGTTTGCTTACAAGTCTAATAGATCCACTTTGGACGCAGTCTACAACCTTATTCATTTTACCATTAAGTCTTTAAACAGCTCTGTTCAGTGTGCTTTTCTGGACTACTATTCTGCATTTGATTCCATTCCTAGATCTAACTTGTCACAAAAACTGGAATAGTTTGAATGCCCCAAGCAGTTGTTAGCCTGGCTATCCAACTATTTTACTGATAGAGTGCAAACTACTAGATCGGGGAAGGCCACATCGCAACTGTTAGTCAAGAACCCCGGGGTTCTTCGAGGAGCTGCACTATCCCCATACTTATTTTCCACTTATATTTTTTATATTCACTGTGTTTCTCCCGCACGACTTTTGAAATATGCGGATGACGTCGTGTTGTGCCAAGCCATTTCTTCTTACTCTGATCTCTTTCACGACAATCTTGGTCAAATTCAATCATTCTCCTCCTCATCGGAGCTAACCCTAAACCCCAGTAAATGTGTTGAGTGCTTATATCGTTTTTCTCGCTCCCATATTCGACAGACCCCACAGTAATTAATAACAATCTTTTATCCAGGGTGAACCCTGTCAAACAGCTTGGTGTAACCATAGATGGCAATCTTCACTGGTCATCCTATATCCACATTTGCATTGGTAAACTGCGGCACCTTTAATTTCAAATACGAAAGCTCTGGCAGTTTCGTGCATCCCAGACAGAGTGCCTTCCCCATCTAACTACTGATCCCCAGTCAATTTCCTGGCTTACTCAAGCAGGATTTTAAGGTCTTACGCCGCGGTCTAACCATTATTAGTCGTGTCTCTTCAACTCCTGTGAATGAGTTAGCTTTAAAGCTTTCAGAGTATTTCAGAGTATGTTGCTCACCGAACATTTTGCACACACATTCATTCACTACCAGCTTAAGCGAATAAAGCGCAATATGGCTGACGACAGATGGGCATATGCAATTTGTGCCCCAACCAGCGAAGCCAACTAGTCTGAATTCGATGAGCTAGCAGGTTGGTCCTGATAAACACCCAAAAACAGGACGATTTACCTCCAGAATACTCGTTCGCTCCATCTCGCTTGGGTTAAACTACGTAAACGCCGATAATCGAAATACATCTACGAAAAACCGAATAGGAATAGCGAACTGGGATACGCTTGACGAACGCCGCTGCTGGTGACGAAACACCTACTTAGTTCGTTGTAGTCCCTCACTCGACCGGTGAGTATAGAGACCTAAGTTATTTAGCGTACTTCTGGGCATTCCTTTTCGGAGAAGGGAACCCATCTGAGCTTCGCGATAAACTTAGTCGAAGGCTCTTTTAAGGTCAGTGCTATCTGATTACAATAAAAAATATTCATCAAATAACGGTAACGGTAAACTTATCGTATAATAAAGGGAAGATGAAATGTAATAAAACGACGTGTTTAGGAGTCATTTCCTCCTAGATATGTTCAACACTGACAATGGTACGAGGCTCCCAGAGGCTATAAGGACTGATGAAACCAACTTCGATCTATATTGCTCAAGATATTTTGGGTGTTCACCAAGAAGTCAACGGTGTCGAAAGGAAGAAATCTGTACGTCATAGATGCTATGAATGCTGATGGGTTGTTGAACTATGTTCTTAAAAGAGAGGATCCCACAACTCCGAATTGTGTCTGTAATGGTTGCGAACACTCATTGATCAGCCTTGAGTCCGACTGAAATGATATGGAGCATTACGAAAAGTTACATCAAAACGCAGCTCCGAAATCAACATGC
>UZAN01059589.1:0-11191 GCA_900618425.1 Echinostoma caproni
TGATGATTATCAAACCACGGCAAATTGTTTCGAAGTCTTGTTTTAAAAGATCGGGAAACAATACAGGGGAGCAATAGAGTAGAATGGGTAAAACGCACTGATGAACGAAAGGGGACAGGACTGACTGTGGGGTTCGACATTGCCTGAGATCCCGTAACTAAAAAATAGGCTTCTCAGTTTTTCCATATAATTGTAAATATGTGTAGACCAGTGAAGGTTGCTGTCGATGGTGACACCCAGGTATTTGACTTAGGTAATCCTGGATACAGGTTTAAGGGTTGAGGGTAGCAGAGTCCGTTGGAAATGAGGAGCGGGAAAGACTGAAAATACACTACGCACTTAGATGTTAGGATGTTAAGACTAAGATCAGATTGATCAGAAAAGTTTTGGATGTGGGATAGATTTTCAGTTAAAGAATGAAATTCCGAAGGAAATGAAACTGTCTTAAACAAAACGAAGTCATCAGTACACTTTTGGATATGTACAGGGGGTGGGACTGAAAGATCACTAATAACGGCAAAGAAATGACATGAAGATGGAACAGCATCTTGAAGAACACCAGATTTATGAACAAGAGGTTCTGATGTCCTCCTTCCTAATTTGGTGCACTGGACCCTCTCTGTGAAATAGTCAGCAAGCCATGAGAGCAACTGTTTCGGATTGCCAAAGGATTCAAGTTGAAAAGAAAGGATGATCGAAAAACAGAACAGAAAACAGGCGAATAGTCAAGAAAAACAACGGATGCTTTGCAGGATTGAAGAAGCCTAAAGATTAAATCATTGGAAAAAGGCACTGAAGTGATTTTATTGTATGGGAACGAGGGAATCTGGCTCTCATTTGACAGATGGATGAAAGCGGCGTTATGGCTGTTGACGTAGACAGAATTATTTGAGTGTTGTCTGTACTGCCCACAGGGAAGGAGAATACTTTGCCATAAAAGCCTGGAGTTCTTTGTTCGCAGAATTCGGGCGGAGAAGATTTCATTTAGATACGTTATCTCGGAGCTGATTAAATCAGAATAGTGCTTTACAATTGACAAGTTTTTTAGGCCCATTCTTCGTGCCTTCTCAGTGATTTCAAAAGGGGTGAGGTAATTCTGGCATTACAGACAAACAGGTATTTTGTTGATAGTGAAAAGTTCAGTAGCTTCAGTGGAATTCGAACCCACGCATGGATGCCGCCTACGCTTTGTACGCGAACGCTATACCAGCTGAGCTAAGAGGCCACATCGATAGCACTGATCTTTTCACATTCAAATTACCCGTCCAACTTACAAAGGCATATGACATCCGCAAATTAGCATGTTAACTGACCGTCCCGACAGATTTTCCTTAGAATTCACCGTAGTCCACCGAATGAGCTGGTAGAGCGTGCGCCTAAAAGCATAGGCGGCGGCCATGCGTGGGTTCGAATTCCACCGAAGCTACTGAAATTTTCACAATCGACACAATAACTTCGAATCTGCCAAAACCACGAGTTGCGCAACGAAACAGAGTTTTCATTGGACAACACAAATTAAAGATCGATTTAATGGTTTCAGTGAACAGACTGATAAATTTAAAAAGCGATGGACAAGTATCAAACCAAGAGTGAACAATCGGAACAGAACAGTTGATAAGAGGGATAGGGTTGGGTGAAAAGTCTCTTAGATGAAATTTTATCTGAGTAGAACGTATGAATGCTTGATAAGCATTGCGACAGTATACCTTTGGTCTAATAAGCAGAATAATATGGTCATTGGTAGAAACCCGGACCATTAGTTTGAGAGAGAATAAGTTGGGATGGTTTGTGATCACTCTGTCCAGTACAGAGCTACCTCTGGTAAGAGAATGCGAAAGGTCAGACAGACCAAACGTAAGCAAGGGAGAAATTGAAATTACCAACAAATAAGTGAAGATTTTCATCCAACAATGAAACTAGAAACGGAATATAAGAATCAAAGAAAGCAGAAATTTTCGTCTGAGAACAGGAGGGAGATTTATGCACATTAGTGGTGATTCTACTTTTGTTACGGGAAAATTTAGGGTGGAGACGAACAGAAAACTGTCAATCCTTTTTTTAGAACTGATGATGCCAAACAGAATTAGGCATATCAGGTACACCGGAAATCATCGTTAGATTTCAAACGAAGCCAATCTGCTGACCGAAAATATGCATATTTAGTGAGTTTTGTTCGCTGAATGCATTCATACAAACCCCGTATGATGAAGTGACGTTCAGAAGTCCTGGAGATGAGGAGACGTTATTCAGTTATTTTCCTAAATGAGAATGCACATCTATAAGCACAAGGTGGTACACAGTCTGAACTCTCGTTACATCCGATATATTTGATTCCTGATTGCTATACACTGTAAGCAAAAGTGGTAGCGAACAACAACCTCGTTTTTCGATGATTCATCTACAGGATAATATTGTCACAAATTATATGATCACGTTAATTGGGGGAAAGCTAATTACAGGATGAAACAAACTTCAATCAATGGACGTTTCTCACAACCTGATCATTACATTTATGCATTAGTTGGAGTCATTAGGGGTGAGAAACTGGGTTGTATGCGGTGTTAACCACGGCTGAATGAGTGTTCTTACGAATTGTTTTGGAGAGCAAACGGGGTTAATTTAGGCGGATTTCGATTGTTGCTGCTGTGATGAAAGTAAGAATCCGAATCCCCNGAATCCCCTAATATCGACAACGGCGAACTAAATAGAGACGGAGGAACGCTTTGGCCACATTAACCACCTGGTTTGACTCCACCGAGTGTGAAACAATTGGACCGTTACTGATACAGCCGGGTGGTACGCATGGATTGGCTCAGACAAATGTTTCCTCGTGTGTACCTAAGTGTTATTCAGACGATCACCCAATTCGCAAAGCTAGCTAATCGGTAATGAGCTGATTCTAACGCATAGACTGAACTCCGAATTGGCGAATAGGACTACGAAATGACCTGCTCCAGACAAGCTGAAACCGAATTCATGGCAATTGATTCTGGTTGGTGGTTGGGGGGACAAAACGACAATCATTTTATCGATTTGGCATACGAGAACGAACAGTGGATGAAGAAGGTTTATGGGTTAGTCTCAGAGCATGAAAGTCACTGAATCAATACACAAGGCAGACACTGGTCGGTTCAATACCCAGAGGGTACCGAGACAAAGATCAAAGATCAAAGAATTATTATGGGAATAACTTAAAAGCTCATGCTTTTCTCGCCCCATAGGTTCGTGTGGGGGTTAAAAAACAGTGATACATACAATTCCTTGTGTAAAATGTCACATGATACGTGCTTCTTCCACTGCTGCACGCAGCTTCACTTACGTTCGAATGTAAGGTGTGCTAATGTTTCATCGAGTCTCAGTTTGAAAGATTCAATGCTTGGAGCACCGACGATGTAGGATGGGAGAGAGTGCCAGATCGAACACACTGACTGCAAATGACTGACGCCGGCGGTCCAAGCGGCATTTTGAGACCATTAGTTTGAATGGATGCCCTCTAAGATGAACGTTAGGTGATAATTTCAGAAGTGGGCGACACGGATGGCTTGGGTTCTGCATTATTTGGTATAGCATAATCATATCTCTTCTGATGCGCAGGTAGTGATTGGAATATAACCCCAGTGACTTCACTCTCTCTGCGTATGAACACCGATTCAACCCCCTGACCATTTTGGTAGCCATCCTTTGCGGACGCTCCAGCATTTTGCCATCACGTTATAGTCATGGATTCCATGCATGGATAGCATACTCCGGGAGTGGGCGAATGTATGCTGATAGTAGACGGGGGAAAAGCGCTGACTGAAACCGGCCAAAGACCCGCTTAAGCAAACCGACATTCTTAACATTTACGTTGGACACCTTGGTGTAGTTGAGTGAGCAGCTAACGTTTTCTTGAATGATGTTGCCCAGGTCCTTCTCACTTGCGGCGTGGCAGTTGTTCATTTCCGAGGAAATACGAAACTCGCCCCCTGTGTCGTAGAGATAGAACCTTACACTTTGGCACGTTGAATTCACTATCGCTCATAACGGACCACAGATGAGCTGCTTTCAACATTTCCTGGAATATCAGCGTTAATATATTCCAGATTTTGGCTTCATCAGCAAAAAGTAATGATTTTGGTCCCAGTGCCCTCGGTAGGTCGTTTATAAATGTTAAGAAAAGTCGCTGGCCAAGCACAGATCCTTGTAGAACCCCACGGGTAACGTCCATAGGACTGGAAAGCGAATCAGAAACACGAACCGATACGATTCGATTTCGGTTAAATGCTTCGATTCAACCAAGCACGAGGCCCCGAATACCGTGATTATAGAGTTTCCGCAGTAGAATGTCGCGGTTCACCCGATCGAACGCTAGTCTAGATAAATAGCGTCTACCGCGTCGTCGTCATCAACTGCTTTTTTCCATTCTACTCGTGCGATCAACCAATTGGTAGCGCAGGATTGATTCTGTCGGAATCCATGTTGATTTGATGTCAAAACGTGCTTCTCTAGGTGTTCCATCAGGGAATCTGTTACCATGGACTCCATGACTTTGGAAAACACTGGAAGGATGGTTACAGGGCGGTAGTTAGCAGGGTCGCTATGGCAATCGCCTTTGTAAATGGGTGAAATCACTCCCTGCTTCCACGACGGTGGGATTCCAGTGTGATCGAACATCCTCTGGAATAGGAAGGCTAGTAGCTGGGCTATTTGATTTGCCAAGCAGATAAGGGTGAATATTGTCTGCCCTTGGCAATGAATTCTTCCTCAAAGCCAATAGCTTTGATTTCACTTTTTCGGTAGTGAAGGATGCGTCGTTGGTTAGTGAAGGATCTGAAATTTGATGCATCCAGCAAGCGAGGTACAGTCGTTTGTTAGTTGACGCAGCAAAAACTTGAGCATACTGGTTCTTCAACATTTCGGCGCCTTCCATTGTATTGGCTGTGGCTCTTCCAGAAGAACTGAGCACCGGTACTCCTTGTTTAACTTTTCGAGCTAAGTAAACATGTTTGTTCAAAAGCTTGGGGTTTGAAATAAGTCTTTATGCTAGAGATTCTTGATGGTTTAGTTTATCTTCACGCGCGAGACATTGTTCACGATTGTGTTCGTCAGGGCGCGGATATGAAAATAAGGATAAAAATGCAACAGGTTCAAAAATTTTCTCCGGGCCGTGGTTATCCCGGTCTCGTCCATTGATTGTGTGAACGGTAAGAAATGTGCTACGGAAGTGGAGATATTGGTGGGCTCCAGTTTGAAATGTTAAGGAGCGGTTTCTGTTCGTGTACAAATCAGCCAATTGTATTTTAAGCCTCAACATGAGATAAATGAGTATGTCTTTGATACATTTTTGTTTCAACAAACAGAATAACAGCATGCAAAAACGTGGGATGCATGGGCCCCGTCGGTAAAAACAATTCATGAGAACGACCCGAGGAATATGGCTAAAAGTTTGTTATCCATTCGTGGAAATGAAGTTCAAATTTCAGAATCAAAAGTTAGCATTCTTATAAATTGATTGCGACAACCATTGGGTATACATTTGGAATCCGAGTGTGACTTTCACAGTAATCACATAAATACCACTAACATATTTAGGATTGCTATTTCTGGACTGCTTTTAAACACTTTATAAAACAACGGTTGGATCACAGAGCGGCTTTCTTTCGAAATATTGATTAAGTGGTGTAGCCATCAATTTTGATTCACAGAGCGAACTATTCTTATTGAATCTGTTCATGCTTCTTTTTGGAATCTGCGCATACATGATCACACGCATGTCGGCCACACACGGGGAGAGCAACAATTTCTACATCTATTTGTGCAGCAGAGCAGTGTTATAGTGAAAACATATAATTTCTACTTACAGGTACTCTATTCAGGGTCATAAAACAGATTTCGACTATCAACTTTTGTTCACATTGTTGTTTGGCAGATTGAAGTTTTATGTTAAGATTGTGAAAACAACAAATTCAACAATTAACCTTGTCTTAGAAGTTCATTCGATGGACTCCGATGAATTCTAAGGAAAATCTGTTGGAGCAATCAACTTACATGCTAACTGATGGATGTCATATGCCTCTGTAAGTCGGATGGGTAATTCGAATGTGAAAAGAACAGTGCTGTCGGTGTGGCCTCGTAGCTCGTCTGGTAGAACGTGCGCTGCGCAAAGGAGTAGGCGGCGTCCATGCGTGAGCTACAATCCCACCGAAGATGTTGAACTCTTCACAATCTCAAAATAGCAACTTTTGAGAAAATGGTTATTTTAGCCGTTCGGATATACCCTCTGCCTCGGTACCTATACACCCACATACAGGCTTTCTTTCCGATTTGAGGTTTCCTTCCCAGTTATTTCAATTTCGCAATTGGGATATTTTCTTGAATAGCTTTATGCTTGTATGATCTGTATCTTTGTGTCTGTTCTTGGCTAAGCATAGCGTAGTGTACCGATCGACCCAGTTCCGTTTGCTTCGTTTAACAAGGAAACGTCTTTCGACCGTCACCCGTACTAGTCTCCCTGCTCTCAGCCCTTTTCACAGTTAATTTATAGGATACGTGGAGCATGCTGTAGTTACTGATGACTCATCTGACCGCAGATCGATCAAACCCTGAGCACAGTTACATGGTTTTGTGTAGGCCAATGCGGGGGTTGATTTGTAGGTGGATACATGTTTGTGTGTGTGCTTGTATGTGCAAAGCAGAAGTGTGACACTTGATGTTTGGTTGTCGTGTTTTTAGTCGACCGGACAAAGTAATCAAGTGTGTCGTTCCCTAAACTTCATCAACATCCAACAGTGGTTATTGCAGTCACCTTTTCTCAGTTGATTGTTTTCTGTGCTATGGTTAGTTACACCCGCTTATGCTCCTAGACTAGGTGCGAGCCACTGCACCACATCACTTATCATGATCATCTGTTATTTTATGAAACCGACTATACCTACGGTAATAAAACTGTGATTTCTTCTTGGGCCCTTTGGATAGGACTATTCTGATGCGTTGAAGAATAGACGCAATCTAACAGTACACCTGAAGCATGCAGGTGTATATTTCGCTCTACCCTAATAAACCCTGATTCATGGGGTTTTCGACGCTGTCTTTTGTATTTAGATGCAATGGAAATGTTTGTGATAACAGAGTGCACCAAACTGTTGTTTCGTCCTGTTTGAGACTCGTCAGCAGTGGGTACATTATGTGCGCCTGTCAGGACTCGAACCGTGATTCTTCGGACTGGGACTTCAAAACATTACCCTTGAGCTACGCGGTTGACGGTTGACCGCCATCTTTAAATAGGGCTTGGAAAGGTCATCGGAGCCTGGCGCTTTTTGACGCCCCAAGTCTTGGATCTCCTTATGAATTTCCGCCTCAGAAGGTGGGTCTGTTGAGACAGACCATGGGACATGTGCCGGGATAGCTGTGTGAGAAGCTGACGCTGGAGGCCAGCTAAATTATGCTTTGAAGTGCTCCGCCCAGCGTGCAAGGCGTCGCTTTTGACTATGAACGGGCGAGCCGTTAGCTCCGCAGATCGTTTCGCTCGCACTCAAGGCTTTCCTACCGGTGACCCGGATGAGATGGAACAGCTTGCGGGGATTACTCATGGCGGCAGCACGTTCCATCTCCAACGCGCGTTGAGTCCACCAGATTTCGCGGTCTCTACGTAGGCTTGCACTAAGTTCACGTCTCGTTACGAGGCGTGTTTCATTATGCTCACTGATGGCCGGAATGGACTGACTTGCGTCAAGAAGGCGTAGAGACTGTGCAGAAATTTAGGGTGTCACGGTGCGACGTGTCAGACCACAACCAACTAAGCCAGCAGAATGCAGAGCATTCTTGATCAGCGACCAGTGCTAGTTAACGTCATCGGGTGGGGTTGATTATAGCTTTTCAGCTAGTGCGTTTTGAAAAACAGTTAGGCGTGCTGGTTCAGACAACTGGTCACAGTTTAACCGTCGTTGTGTTGTACGTTTGGGACGCCCATCGAAGCCCATGGACAGCTTAGCGCATACCAATGCATGGTCGGATTTGAGGAGAGAACTCCAGTACGATCGGCAGTCTTGAATGCTGCCCCGCAATTTGTAGCTTATAGCGATGTGGTCGGTCTGCGTCTGCATCTGACTCGAAGAGGGCGGACGCCAAGTGGCGTAACGGCAGTTGTAGCGTCTGAAGTTCGTACTGGCGAGGAACAGGCGATGATCGGAACACAAAGCCAACAGCCGCTCCACGTTCTCCGAACGACAGAAATCTAGTACGAAAGGACCTCCCAGGTGCGCCTCACTCGAAGTCAACCGGCCTACTCTAGCATTCATATCTCCTGCTAAAATCACGATATCAGCTCGGGTTGCTATACGCAAGAGGTCGTGTAGATTGTGATAAAATTCATCTTTGACTACATCTGGGCTGCAGTCTGTTGGAGCATACGCCGATACGACAAACAGGTTTGGTCTATCGTGGCGACGGCTGCTTACCTTGCACGAACATCTGAGTCTCCCTGCGCATAACCTACTGTCGACTGGGATCCAATCCGGGAGGGCGGCCTCAGCTCTCTCACTGAGAGCTACGCCGACGCCACCAAGACCGGAAGCCGCAGCCTCAGGGTCCCCAGAGAGACGTAAGTGTAACTTTACAGATTGGTTAGATGGGTATGTCAACCGGATAATGGAACTGGAGTCTTAAATGCCAGTTTCTTGTATGCAACACACATCGATGTTTAGGGTTTCGAGCGTACGAGCTGAACCGGCCTGTTGTCCTATACGCATCAGAGTACGCACATTAAACGTGCCTAGGTTGAAAGGACGTCGAGGGTGGAGAAGGAATTTAGCTGCTGGAGCATTTGGTGAGACTTGAACAGCAGTCGGGATAGGACAAGAGCGAACAGCGGCAGGATTTTCTCCCGAGGCACTACTGCTATTATGATCGTCTGAAGTACCAGAGAGAGATGGAATAGAGTTGGGAGAGTAGAGGTGAGGTGGGGAGAGGCTGAGATTGTTGAAGGTTTAGAATGAGAATTCATGAGAGCTAGAGCGTTCATAGTTATCTGCGTTGTGGGCTATTGTACTACTCGGTCGCCCATTCCAGAGTAGGCCTTGTTCGGGGATGCACTCTAGCATTTGCGCAACCAAGGGCGGACTGCAAGGTAGCAGTGATGTTCCAGATGAGCCGGTGGCCGGTTCTCGGTTCATTCGCCCCTTCTAGAAAACCTTGTCGGGCAAAGAAACTCGACAAGGGGCTATCGCCACATTACAGCGCTGTCCACAGATATTTATAATGTTTTCTGCGGAGAACACTTGCCAGGAATTAAACCCACCACATCCTCGAGCGCTGCCGCCGATCGTCCACGGCCCTTTATTCGGAGGGCCGAAGCCCACCTTATCAATTGTTAGCCGCGAGATGACGGCTGTTCCCCTATTCGCGACCTGGGGGTGAGCTCGGTAGCATACAGCTCTGCTCTCCCGGATAGGCAGGTGAATTATCTTGAGCAATCCACAACCGAAGCCTTTGGCCAGTCAAAGCCTCACTCACAAGGCAGAGCAGTGTGTGTAAACCGCAATCCATTGGGGCCGGAGTCCAGTTCATCGGATCATATACCTATTGAACAGGGTCAAACGTTCAAGGTGCCCAGTAAACTTCCACACCCAATCGAACCGGAGACCACTGCCACAACCAAGAAGTTGTGTGCATCGTAAGTCTCCTCATCATTGGTTTGGAATCCGGAATTTTGGCCAACTCCCCTAGGTGAACTACCAGAGGTGCACCAACCCGCTTATAGCCCCGGATGTCGGCTTTTCGTTCACTCACTTTGGTGGAAAACACCTCCGCCGGGAGAAGGCAGTGAGTGGGGCTTCCCCAGCAGAGGCTGTTTTAGACGCTTGGTCGTGTGGGAGCATTTCGATAGGTGCAAGGGAAGGGTGATCAGCCGCAACCCTAGACACCCACCCCCGACCATACTGAGACTTTCAGGGGCCAATGCGACTTCGGGGATGATGATTATGTTCCCCAACCTGGTTACGAAATGTCTGCGAACAACACTTCCAATTCGGAGAACACATCAACATCCACATCCCGAGCTACAATCATTCCACATCATTTTCACCATTGGATCTTATCTTTCGCGTATATGCGAAAAATAGAAACAACGATCGTGTAATATTACAGTGTTTCGAGAAATGAAGGCAAATGGGCAGTTCGATGCCAGTGCGCATCGGCCAGAAGGTTTAATGGGATTGATGTTTACGGTATAAAATGCATTCAAATTCTGGTTTAGATTGAATGGTTTGGTAAGAAGCACTTGGTGGTAGGTATATAACTGTATTATTCATAAAGTAACTGCTGCCAGCCGGAATTTCTAGCTGAGTTTTTGAATGCACGGATCATCAACCGAGAGCTGTTGGGATTTCGTTTCGCATCGAATCACACACAACTCACCTTGTTTTATGGCAATGAGCTTGAACAATTTATCACCAGTTTCAATCTACAGACTTAAATGACCTGCTCCAACAAAAACTAACTAACTGTTTTTTTGTTGTTGGAATCAAGCACTTAACCCATATCGTTCCAGTGGTGAGCTTTCCAAACAGAATGTGACATTGTTACCGACTGATCTATGCACTGTCCGTCCGCTTGAACACATCATCCGTGGTCTGCACGACTCCCTTCAACATGCCTATCCTCAACGTTCTTCATTGAATGTTTTTCGTTATACAACGATCACACTATCACATCCGGTCTGAATCGAGAGTAAATGCATTGTTCTCGTTTGCTGTATTCCATTGCAACAGGGTTTCTAAGTTATGGATTAAAAAGTATTTCGCCATTTCATCCGTCTAACCTGTCCTTAGGCAAAAGAACTGCGATCAGGCTCAACGTATCTACACTCCATCAGTTTGCCTACCTCGACGTTCAATTTTATTTTGCCATACCCAGTGATCTTGCGGTGTTTAGTGACACCAATGAATCTTCAATTGTACATTTGCTGAAAAATGTACCATCTGCACAAGGATATGCATGGCGTTGTGTGAACCACTATACCAGTGGATGGGAGTTGTTGTGTTTACATACTAACAACTAGTTATGCTGTCGCTCGGTTCCATACTAGGCGTGAGCTAGCGGGGCCCAATATGGTTCCTCATCCCAAGCCTCACGGCTTATGGTCTGGCTAGCCACAACGCCACCGAGCAGCTGATCAGACCGTTTTGCATTTTCCATTTACACGATATAGCACAAC
>UZAN01059590.1:0-11189 GCA_900618425.1 Echinostoma caproni
TCTTGGGACGTTTTCTGAGATACTTGTGGTCAAACATTTTTCAGTTCTTCTGATATAGTTGCTACCGAAAATGTATTGAAATAACCTCATAGCTTCATCCCACTTACAGCCTTTCCATGTTCAAGTTTAGAATCAAAACATTACGGGTTTAGATAAGGATTTGCTCATTCCCAATGTAAAGACCTCTTTCATACATTATTCTTGTATAATGAATAAAAAGATTCAAAATCTTTCATGTAACAAAATACAATATATACACGGAACCTGTTATCATTCCGGTCGCACACAAGAGAAGTAAATAGGGAGACACCGAATAATCAAATCATCCGTTTGATTCATCACGTACCAGCGCGAATTCCACACAAAGTCAGAAAATAGGAAACAAACACTCGTCTGTCAGTAAACTATCAAATTTGGCAATATTTTCCTTAAGCGTTTTGCATTATTCGCCAATTTCATCCAAATACCAATTAGCATCATGTCTCTATTCACTCTCCGTGAATCGATGGTCTTTCAGCAATATATCACATGCACACGGATGCTTGTAAGTGTTTACACTATATTGGTTCATTTCCTATAAAAATTCCTTAAAGTTATCGTGTTACTGCTATATTCAAATGTAAACTCCTGGACGACATGCGATTCTTCCCAGGTGTATTGCCTCCTTTGAAAAGGAATCACTTTGGAATTTACTAGTAATGTTCAGCGACAGACAACCTTGCAGATCGACAGCGAGTATTTAGTCACTATTTCTCTACAGATGAAGAACATTCCGGTGCTTTCAATCGATTAGCAGCACTTCGTAATTTCAGATTGAGAGGAAACGTAATGCGTGAAACTGAACTCAATAAAACAATGGTCATCTCCAAGTCATTTTGGGAAGCCGATTATATAGCACGCCATTACTTACGAATGATTTATCTGAACTGGTTGGGCAGCGATATCATCACCGTAGTATGTCGATGCAGTTCATTTCGTTTACGGTAAAAATGAAATCAATTTGCACGGCACACACGATCGTATCACATTGCACGGTCAAGTTTTGAGTTTCGATTACAGGTGAATACGTTTCTGAGAGACAAGTAAATAACAACCTACAACGTGGATTTCGTTATACGCTAGAAAAATGAACGGTGGACTGAAAAGCTGTAAAGTAATGAACAGCTGTTTTGCCCATGATGGATCCTTTGAGCAGCAGTGTGATTCCATTAACCGAAGTGGGAACCAAGAATCTCATAAACAGAATAAAAGGAAACATAGCTTGTGTATCAGGTTGCTGAGTTGACTGTTTCGCCTTGTCTGATCAAGACACAGTTCGACCTATGTTTGCATCAGCCTCCAGGTTCATGACTCGGTCGAAGATATTCCGAACGTACTTCCGCCTGCGACAGCGCATTTACTATCAGTGGCATATCTCTCAATTATTAAGAGGACGTGCTTTGGGGGTGAGCAATTACTTTGGATTATTATGAACGATACTCGTACAAATCAATTATGGTTGGGTTCTAGGTTATCATACTGATTTTTTCATCACTAGGTGTTTGGCATGCAACTGCAGTTCATATTGCATCATTCTGACTCGTCTATGGTAATTTAATGGACTAATTACGATGCCAAGGAAGTAGGTGGGACGGTAAAGCATCTTGCACATGGGAATTCATCCATTATAGCCAAGCCCGAGTAAGCATTGTGATACTTCCGGTGCCACGAGCTCCGAGAACAGGATCAATTTGGAGAAGGCGTCCAAATTGATTTAAGGAATTCCAAAAGAAATCGAAGGCTGCTTATGTTTTGAATGTTAGAAATGACTGAGCCGATGGTCATCCGTCTACTGGGCCCAAACTTATGTGCACACAAAACACTGGTTTGGGAACACCCCCTCTGTAGCGTGAACCACTTGATGAAACATGCGTCACTGATTCCACAGGACGCTAGTTACATTAACCATCACAATCAAGGCACACCATTCTCCAATTCTCCTAAGCCGAAATGCAATGATCCGAAGCATATCGAATGATCAAAATTCTGTTCAATTTGGACAAGCACAGTTTGAGAGCTTTTGAATAAAATGGCTTCCTCCTAAGTAAATTTCCCCAGTGCTATCTGGGAAATGCACAAAACTCTACTCAATTGTGACGTCCTTTGAATCTATCAGTCTAATCAGCCCATATTAGCCCCACATCGAAAAAAACAATAATAATGATAATCTTAAATGTGCAAAATGTGGTAGGACATGCTTCAGCCATAGGCTATTCTTCCTTCGTGGTACTGATCTCACAACAAACATTTATCTATTCCATCAGGCCCGAGGATTGAAAAATCTCAGCTTGTCTTATCATGTTATCAACAATTAGGGCCATTGCTAATTTTCTGTAGACTTATTTGTGATAACCGACGAAGAACAATTGTTTCATTATTGTTTTCGTCAGCATTGCTCACCGTTTTCGAGCGCTTGACTAAATCCAAACAGCAAACTTTCCGGTTGGAAGTCAAAAGCTTTACTTCTGAGATGCACAGTTGGCGTTAAACACCTTGAGCGAATGTCTTCACCAATTTAGAACGGTGTTTTGATAAGCCCATTTGGTTCATACAGGTGCCGGGGACCCAATTAAACACATTTGAAATTGAACTACCTAGTTGAAACTTGTTCTTGAAAAACTATTGAAAAATGGTTTTGGTAGCTTGGGTGAACTGAATTCTATTCCGCCTGTTCGCTGAGCTTGGCAATTTGTTTGCAAACGTTTTATCACCAAACGAGAGAATATCGTCACAAGCAATGAATATGTCACCTCAGCTGGTGATGAAACGTTTCAAAACAAATTTCCAAGCTTAGAGAACACGTGAAATCGAAGGTTGATCTATGACCAAACCGAATTCCAGATCCCACTTTTGTCTACTTAAATTACATGAGAACTGAAATTGTATTGCCTTATAGATTATTGTGCATTATCCTGTCATCCAGTACAACAATCATCAAACAATCTTCTTCCTTTTTTCTGCTTGTTTCTTTGTCTTATCTCTACCACTGTCGCCCTACCCTTACACTGTTCCGCGCCCATGATACTGTCTGTTTGACAGCAAAGATTCATCTCTCGTACTCTACTTTAAAAAAACATTATTTTCACTTAGTTTATATTCAGTAATTTGAGACGAAGAAGCGTCATCATTGGCCATTCTATCCGGATTGTGGTTCTTGATCTGATCGAAATTCACTGTACTATTGCAATGCTGTCGCGATTTATAGATAGTGAAAATGTCCAAATTCAAATAATGTGCCCCCAGAATGCAGACGAGTACATGCTGAGTATCACGAGGTAGAGTTTGCTATCATTTACTTGACATACAACAAGCGTAGGAACAATATGTTTGAAAGGAGCCCCAGACAATTAAATACTACTCTCCTGTCAGGAGCTAAGTAGAGCGATGTTGATGAGGTTTGAGCGCATAAACAAAAAAGATATTGGACTACGGCTTAGATCACCAGGAATAATCTGGTATATCTTTCTTTCATTGGTTTCAAAAATGCGGTTAATTTTCTAATAGATGATTATACATTTCACTCGCGTATTGGAATTTGAAACTCACTTGTGGATACACCAATGGGGCGTATTGTTCGGCAACTGATGTCTTCTTATCCCAAGTAACAAATCTAAGTTGATGAAAATACACCAATCTCAGCAAGTCGCTAAACCACACGTTTTCCAGTTTCTCTCTCCAGTGACTTTTAATATTATTATTATTACTATTATTATTGTTGTTGTTTTATAGTTCTACTGAGCTCTCGGTCACACAAGCTGATCTGTGGATATTTTATGTCAAATAACTTTCAGTTGTACTAGCATTCCTGGAGTTTGTATTCTCCTCCTGTAACTTGTGTATTCTTTCTGTAGACAACAGTGGTCTCCTGAGTGAGTTTGATTACGTTCTTATTTAGAAATGGACGATTCGAATCACCAAAAAGCCCAGTTGAATAATGCCAAACAATATACGCAGATTATCCCTGCGCTGTGCGTAGCAATTTAAAACCCGCTTTTGTGCATTTTATTCATTTTAGCTCGAAAACTACGTAGGTCTTGAATTATAACTTAACAATCTTATTTTCTTTCAACGCATTGTAAATTACAAAATGAATTACGAAATGTTCCTCGAGGTTTATGTTTGAACAAGTGTTTTAGGAATTTATTTTAATGCGAACGCGTGCATGATTTCAACATTTCACGCTCTCGTACTGTTACATCTCACGATACATCGTGATTCGCGCAACCCTAGAAGAGGTAAATCTCATCACTAGAAGACCCTATCGCCTATTCATGGCATGATACGGACCAGCGTTGAGTGATATTCAGCTGGACGACAACGAAACTGACCACCGCTCAGGTGATCACTTGTCACACAGAAAGATGAGGTTAGGAAAGTGGCAGTTACATAATAAGAATGGAAAAAGTCGAAGGTACACAATCACCACTTTGAATGGGTAGTGATTTTGGAAACTATACCATTTTATGTGAATTGGGTTTATGAGTACTCTTTACAAACGAATGCATATACCCGCTCCTATTGTGCTTAGCTAATGAGTTTTGGATAAACCATTTGGTCCGAATGTACTGTTGGCGTGTGTTGTCTTACATCCATGAACCCCAACTATAGTCCTCGTCTTCCAAGAGCACCAAAGAGATAGTGTGACATGCTCGAGGGTTGTTGTCACCTGCGTTTCACTTATTACGCATGTATAACCGTATGCATGGTATAAGGTGTTAGTGGCTTGAAGCATTAGCACCCATTCTGTTCCCACCTTCTATCATAAGTTTTATCTGGATTGTCAATATCCTGATGTTGATCTTCAAAAAGGTTTTGAATGTGTTCTGTCACTGCGAAAAGTGCACGATCACTCGATAAGCCTTCCAGCTTCAGATACTCTAAAGTGTAGGCATTTTCAACAGTCAATAGTTTTTTTCCACTAATTGTTTGTTATTCTTGTCCCCTACCGCTACACACAGCACGGGATAGGATACTTGAAATCGCAATCGGACAAGCTCCACCTCCAAACCAGAAACGTTCGTTCCGTTAACACAAAAATCTATCATATACCACTTGCAATCCAAGCAAATAGTTACAAGATACTGATACTGTAGTCATAGTGGGTGGGTAGAACGAAATGTGAAATTCAGTTCCCAGTAAAAATTATCAACATAGGTATGTTACACTTCAAGGTATACTTCTGTGAATGATCTCATTTTCGCTTGTTTTGTTCTCGAGAATAATTGTACGAACCCGTGTGTTCTATTTCTTTTAGTTGACGATTCTTTTTATGTTACTTATCCAATTCGCATTCTCCTCTCGGCCTCCCCCTCCCCCTACCATATATACGCTCTCTCCTCCTCATACACACACACACACACATTGAATATTGCCGGAACAGGTCCCGTTGCATAGTGAATCAATCGTTTGATGAAATCCAGCACTGCTTGACAATTAACTTTTTCTCGTTGACGTCCACCTTTTATCAGGACTTTGCTCTTTAAACTGAAATAATATGCAATGTTTACACAATTTTTAATAAATTATCATTTGTGATCCGCGATATATTTTTCTATCTTTCTCAAGGTTCGGTGAACCAGTGATAAAATGAATGGTGTTTGAACAATGAGGAGCTAGTCGAACGCATCTATGTTTGGAGAACTTCCCCAGTTTGCAGCCAGCAAAACGTTCGTGTTCCAAACCGCTTCTCCATTACTTCTCAAAGCACGCATTCATCGCAACTTTTTCCACAGAGAGTACCGAAAAACATACAAGAAAGGCCGCAGTCTGTTTTCGCATGATTAATCTATAGAACCTTCCATCACACGGAACATCACTTGATTCATCGCTTTAGAGTAGGCTGGTTTGACTATACTAGTTCCTTGATTTATCGTACTCGTTGCATCCATGGACCGCAGCCGCAGCTATTTCATCAATTGTAGTCTCACATAACGGTATCCTTTTGGCTTTCCAGTCACCACTCTACAGATCTAATTGAAACTGAAGAAAAAGGTCCCTGTGAAACACTTGTGGGTTCATATAGGCACCAGCATTTATAATTTCTTTCCAAATGATAATAAACAAACCTTGATGAGCCTTTATAGCATGGATTTTTCTGATTCGTTTATACTGAGCAGATGGGATGGTTTAGAATGTAGCAGACACTCCCATTTCGTCAGTAGTGGTTAACCTCTCTCTTCAAAACAGAAAACAGATTTCCAATCACATTGAGATCCGGGCTATTAGGAGGAGGTTGCATGAACTTGACGTCAGCTGAAACCTGACGCATTTTAAGCTTTTTCATTCTTCTTTGCAGAGGGAAGTACAGATGATGGGGAAGACCTTCTCATTGGATGGACGAAAGCAATATTCTGTAACGTTTTTCTAGATTAATACGAATTATTTCGTCCTCCTGTTTGGATGTACTCGGTTCACGGCCTCCACAAACTGTTCTGGTTGTTGTTTTTCTATGGATTATTCTGTAAATCGTGTCTTTGTTAACGTTAAAGCATTGGGCAAGATTTTATACGGAAAATCCCAGCTTGTGTGCTAGTACAATTCTATTTCTGTCCTCTTCACTGAGATAACGAGAACTTTGGTTTTGAGCGCTGCTTGCTTCATTATGGTGACAAAAATACTGTAGTACGTTCCAATCAGGGAGAAGACTCGAAGAGTTTGAACGATGCAAAACATAGTAACACTATAAGAATATGAAATGGTTACAATGCAAAATGGTAGTGTTATGTGTGGGTGCTGTTTTGGTCTTCGTTCGCAGTGTCTTCTATCACGGTTCCAGGCGTCACGCAACTTGTACAACCTGTAATGTGAAAAGGGGGGAAGTGGTTGTTAACGGTGATTCGGCATTCAACTACTGGACGTCAGATGGTTTTCACTTCACACCACGCTATCCTCTTCTCCCGAAAGCGTCGTCCTCGACGTCCTAGCAAAATCTCCTTCAGACGGCATCTCCACTTCAACGACAACCTCTTGCGTGTTCGCATTGTCTTCGGCGTTATATGTCTCCGACGTGGCGTGTGGGAGTTATGGTTTCAGTTGGTTGTTGTGTGTCACAAAGGTTGGTTGCGTCGATCAAACTTACTGAATGACAATTTGTTTCCAATACTACTCATTCTACCACAAAGGGTCCGCGCCATTCTTTGTGAAATTTCGTCGGTACCCCACGCGTCGTCTGTGTCTTTTGGAACCATACTCGGTCGTCTGTCTTCAATGGGGCTCCGAAGCACTTCTTATTGTAATATTCCTGATATCTCTGCCATGCTTCGAGGTGGGTGCGAGTCATCTGTTTTGCTGTTCTTAATGAGTCGATCAACTTTAATACATATTCTGTGACTGCCCATGACTGACGATCAATCGTTGGTAGTCGGTTGTCGCTCAGGTGTTTCATCTCCCTGCCAGTCCACAGGAAGTGCGTTTATCGTTGGAGCGTGCTGTTGTACGCGAGAACGCAGCGTGGTAGTACGCGGTCCCACTCTTTGGGGATGGTGTCTGTATTGTACTGTATTGTGTATAACTTTTGTAAGCACTGGAGCTCATATTTCAGTTAAAAATATCAAACACACTTACCGTCACAATGTACATAGCAAATAGGAAAACATTTTCACAGAAATGAGAATATTTCATAACCCAAGGTTAAAACCAAGTTCAATTATTGTCCGCTCTTCGCTTTTGAGTATGCGAGCAAGATACGGCATAGTTGAATTGCGGTAAGCGTTAATTCGAGATGAAATTTGCCATAATTGGGAATGATATCGTGTCAGTTCTTTGTGCAGTGGGTGGTCAGGATCTGTGTGACTCCTCTCAGCCCTTTTCACACAGGAAGTTACATGATACTCTGAAAGCTTTTAAGCTAACTCATTCACCGGAATAGAACAGACAGGACTAGTAATGGTTAGACCGCGGTATAAGTCTTTAAAATCCTGTTTGAGTAAGCTAGGAAAAATGACTGTGGAACAGTAGAGTAAGATGGGGGAAAACACACGGATAAACAAAGGTGGAAATAACTAACTAGGATGCGCGAAACTGCCTGAGCTTTCGCAATTACAATGATAGGTGCTTCAGTTAACCAATGCAGTTGTGGATATGAGTTGACCAATAAAGATTGCTATCTACGGCTACACCAAGATATTTGACAGAGTTCACATGGATTCGCACTGCTGATGAGACCCAACCAGGTCGAAACAGCTGTCCAGTGCTTCCGAGCTTTTCAGTTCACGCTTCATTTGCCATATACACGACGAATTGTCATTTGAAACTTAACCAAATCCTCCATTACCCACATGAAATAATTAGTCAAAATTGTGTGATGAAAACGGGAAAATTTAGGGTGACACTGTATGGTTAGGCACTCAATACCTTTTGAGCAGTACTAAAAAATAACATGGGATTTTCCACACCAGGAAACGTTGACATATGTGGCCACATCCCCTCCGGTCTTTTTTCCTCCGTTTCCACGATCCTATCGGTAAACGTGAAAACCGTCTATTGAAACTAGTGAGTCATCTGTATCCTTATTCAACCAGGATACTTGAACACAGACTGCATACGTGCTTGTATGAATTCTTGGTCGTAGGACACTGGTTAAATCCGACATTTTCTCANCTCAAACAGGGACCGAGTGTTAGGGTAAACCAATGACGGATCAGTCATCTTTGACCGATTGGTGCAATTAAGGGCAACTTGCAATCCTGCACTCTTGCGTTTTTTTGTCCAGATTAGACATTGAAAAACTGGAGTTGCACAAACCGCTAAACCACCAAAGCACGTTTGAAACAAATAATATCATCCCGTGAGTAATGACGACGCATGATAATGAGTGAAAATGTGAAAATTCCTACAATGTGACGGAGAGCATGTAAGTGTAGCGCAGTCAATCGAAGGGTGCGCGACTGCCTTTAATAGAGCTTTTAGGGAACGGTTTGTTCTCTCCACTTGCCCTGAGGGTGGTGGTCTGTTGTTCTTGTCTTATCTATTCCCAGGGCTTTGTACACTTCCCTCAGTAGAGCGCTCTCAAAGTTTGTTCCACGGTTGATCGGGTGCACCCCATCTGTTGAGTATTGCATCCGTCACAGTCACAGATTCGATATGTTTTAGTGGTACGGCCTGACATCATTTTATGGAGTAGTCCACCAATGCAAGATTGTATCTGTGATCCATCAGCGTGTCCGGAAGGGGCCTAATTATGGCGACACCGACCATTTCATTTGGGTATCCAGCAGTGATTGTCTGGAGTGGCGCCCGATAACTGTGGGATGGATTTTTAAAACTGACGCAGATATTTACCGCGTCACTATGTATGTGCGGCCACCAAAAGCGTTGTCTGGCTGCAAACTCCAGGATGATGATACCCGCGTGACCCAAATCTGTATGTAGGTTTTGCAGGACCTCACGAACCAACGGTTGCGATACCACTATTCGTGATGTGTAGTCTGGGCCGTAATGAACAAATAGCACTCCCTGTGCCATTTTCAGTTGGTTCCACGTCGACCAAAGGCACCGAGTTTCATAGCTCTTTCCCTCCATCTCGCTGCTTGTTGGTCGATCACCGCCTGTGCAAACTCGATCGTAGATCAACGCTGTTTCTAGATCATTCGCTTGAGTCGTTTTCCAACGCCCGTATTCCGCACGATGCAACCACACTATTACTACGTATTGATTGGTGCAGCTTGGGTAATCTCCGTGGTGGCGGGCAGAGCGTCGTGATAGCGCGTCGGCATTACTGTGCTGTTTCCCAAATCATATTCCTGTATTATCTCCTGCTATCGCGCCGCTTGATCTTCAGCATCTTTGAAGTTTTGTAACCAGCATAGGGATTGGTGGTCAGTACGGACAATGAATTTGCGGCCGACTAGGTAATGTCTTTAATGTCTCAGATAGAATACCAGTGCCAACACCACATTTCGAGTGGTACAGTAGTTTCTTTCGCTTTTTCTTTAGCATCGGCTCCCGTAGGCTATAACGTGTTCCTCTCCGTCTCATCCGATTTGTAACAGTACTGAACCGATTGCTGTGTCGTTGGCATATGTGTCAAGAAGAAACTGCCCAGCAGACGAAGACGTGTCAGGAAGTACCAAAATGGGCGTTGAACGAAAGAGTTTTCTGTGTTTGAAATGACTTTTTGCATTCGGAGTCCCATCTAAATGGTTTGTTCTTTTCCAACATGGAGTGTATGGTTGACGCAATTTGAGCAAAGGTAGCAATGAATCGCCTGTAGTAGGACGCTAGGCCTAGGAAGCTTCTAACTTCTTCGAAACTCTGTGGTGTAGGTCAGGATTTTACCTGTTTGACTTTCTTTGGATCTGTGTGAATTCCTGTCGCTGAGATGGTGTGTCCAAAGTATTCAATCTGAGACCGCATAAAGTGGAATTTTTCCGGTATCAGACGGAGGCCAGTTTTTCTCAGTCTGTCGATCACTACATCTAGTTTATCCAAGTGGTCCTTTTCCGTGGTGCCGTGGACGATTATGTCGTCCAAATAAACGAGGCATTGGTTTGGGATCAGACCATTCAAGGTCTGTTGCATTAATCGTTGAAACGTAGCCAGTACGTTCACTAACCCGAAGGGCATCGTCTAAAATTCGTAGAGCACCGAGGGTGTGGAAAAAGCTGTTTTGGAGCGGTATTTTTCGTATACTTCCACTTGCTAGTATCCAGATGTTAAATCCAGCGTACTGATGTATTTCGCGTTAACCAGCGCGTCGAACAGATCTTCGACCCTCGAAAAGTGGAAACGCATCCTTCTTGGTCGTTTTATTCAGCTGTCTTTAATCGACGCACAAGCGGAGGTCACCGTCTTTCTTTCGTACTAATACCATTGGTGCAGACTAAGGGGAAGTAGAACGTTGAATGACGTTGCATTCCTCTTTATTCTGTATGATCTTGGATAACTCGCTAGTCCAGAATGTCGGTATGCGTCTAGGAAGAATCTTTATCGGTGGGGCGTTTCCTGTGTCTATTCGGTGTTCTACTAGGCCTGTCCGCCCTAACTGCGTATCACCCCAAGTGAATGCCTCAGCGTACTGCTCAATCACACGTTGGAGTTTCTTGGCGTATTTGGGCTCCACTCCTGGAGCATTGATCTTGATTAAGTCATAGATTTTCTCTCGGACAGAAGGGGCAGTAGTTTGCGTTGGCATTGACAGGTTTACCTGTAAT